>QEOT01003096.1:179780-278224 GCA_003123785.1 Pterocarya stenoptera
ACGCCGCTATTATATGCAATGAGATGACAACGAATTAATGGCGGCGTTTTGATAAATGCCGTTAAATTATTCAAACTTGTGGCGTTTTAATAAATGCCGCTAAGTTGTAAATAAACGCCGCTAATGAGATTTTCAAGTATCGGCGTTTGACAAAACGCCGGTAGGTGAAAATAGCGACCACCCATTACCGGCGGCTAGTTATGCCGGCAAAAAACCGCCGCTAATTAATTAGCGGCGTTTTGTGAACAGGTTCCGGCGCTTATCGAACGCCAGTATTAATTATTTTTTTTGTAGTGTGTGAAGGAGGTCAATTAGTGACTTATATACTCGTGTTACTATTATATATTTTATTTTCTAAAAAAGGTCGTCAATATTTCATTAGATATATTGACTTTCCATGGAAATGTCATGATAAAGATAACAGTTTGTTGTGTGCATTTGATTATGAACAATTAGTTATTGTGATCAAATATGAAACATGGTGTTAGGTTACACTTTTCATTCTATTTGATGATGGATAGTGTTTTCAGTAACTAAAAACATTTTTATTATAACTAGTCCTTTGAACCAATCCCATTAGTTTATTGACGGAAAAAATGGTGACCAAACCATTTTTTTAAAAACATAGTACTACGTAATCACGTTTTGTTTTAAAACAGTATTATGTTATTACTTGATAGAGTTATAATTAACTATTCCTTTAAGTTTTTTACAAGAAGACTGAGTATATAAGAACTTGATGCCAAACATATCAAATGACATCAGAAATATAGGAGAAGCAATGCCATTTTAATCAACTATATTACAAGCTGTCAGCTGACCCACTGCTCAAGCCACGAATCACTCCAAAGGCAGCAATCCATATAGTCAACCTCCGGAGATCAAGCTACCATTGTAGATGAAGCTAGTCATTAGTGTCTTTCCTTTGTTGTTGTACAACTTTCACATATCCCACAAGTCATGGGATTATATTTAAAGTCTTACGTGTATATATATTACACCGCCATGAACCATCTTGGATGAATAAAGACAATACATTTTCTTGTACTATGGTTCACATGGTTTCAGAGCAGTGATCCTGAGTTCGAATCTTGATTTTACACTCTACCTCATTTAATTAAATATTCCATGTATTAGGCTCACTCGTTGAGGGGGAGTCTGGCCCACATGTGAAGGAAGTGTTAAGACATAAATATAAATACTAAAATCTACATCTTCCTATCAGCTTAAACTTTTGGGAGAAGTGGTGATTTCACATGGTTTCATAGCCAATACTAACCAACGTCGTCTTCTACCTTTTTTTTTTTTCTTTTCTCAACAATGTCTTCATCTTCCTCCAGTGCCCAAATGCCTTCACCCACTATCCTTCTTACCAATATCTCTCACCTTCTCACCATAAAGCTTACTCATGAAAACTATCTGTTGTGCAGAGCATAGTTTCTACCCTATCTCAATGGCCAGTGTCTTTATTCCTTTGTTGATGGCTCTCACCCCCCCTCCCCCCCTCCACCTATGATTTCAACCTATACTCCCAATAGCACTTCTCCAACTTTAATCCCCAATCTAGAATATGTTGCATGGTATTAGCAAGATCAACTCTTGCTCTTTGCACTTGTTTCTTCCCTTTCCGAAGAAGTGTTCGCTCAATTCGTCAAATTACACACCTTTCATGAAGTATGGGTTGCTTTGGAGCAAACCTTCTCTCTTCAATCTCAAGCTAGTGTCATGAACTCACGACTTAGTCTTGCTTCATCTAAGAAAGGCAATCTTTTAGCAGCTGCTTGTTTTTAGAAAATGAAAAGCTATAGAGATACCTTGGTTGCCATTAGACAACCACTCACTAACTATGAACTCGTAAGCTATATACATGCAGATGTGGGTTCTGAATATGATCCATTGATCACATCCCTCACCACTCACCTTGATCCAATGACTATTCAAGAGGTGTATGGTCATCTCCTAAACTATGAACTTCGAAATGAGAAACAACATTCAACCCTTGACTTGGCTGCTGCTTCAATCAACACAATATCTTGCAACCACAATAATTGTGGCCATGGTTGTGGCTCATCTGCTTCTTCTGAAGCTTCAGGTTCCAACACATACAACTCAAACCAAAACTATTCACATTCAAGAGGGTGCGGACGTGGAAATGCCAAAAGTAATTCAACTTCAAATGGTAACCGCCCCACCTGTCAAGTGTGCAGATGGGTAGCATACACTGCATTATTGTTTTCATCGTTTTTACAATGCTTATCAAGCGAACCAATCAAATCAATACCAATATTTTATGACTTCCAACAATGGACCCTCTGATCAGGCCTGGTATCCTGACACAACTGCAACTCATCACCTCACTTATGAGTTGTCCAATTTAAGTCTTCAAGTTGATGAATATATTGGCACGAATCAGATCCGTGTAGGTAACGGCACATGTTTGCCTATTCATCACATGGGTGTTTCCCATATTTCTTCTCCTTCCAAATCATTATTTTTACATCAACTCTTACATCTCCCTTCAATTCAAAATAATCTTATCTTTGTTCGTAAATTTACTTATGATAATAATGTGTTTTTTGAGTTTCACCCTCATTTTTTCTATGTCAAACGATCTCAAAATGGGGACATTTATGCTCCATGGACCAATTAAAGATGGGCTCTACCTTCTCTCTCCACCACCATCATCTTCTTCCAAAGCTACCTTCATTGGGGAACGTGTTTCTCTTGATGCCTTCATCTACACCACCTCTTCGTACTGCTCATCACCATGCGCACTCGGCTCTAGAGCAACATCATAAAGCTGCATTTATAAGTCAAAGTTCAAGAATAAGTATCAAAAGATGGTAATTGGTGGGCAAAATACATAAGCAGTCCATCTTTATAGAGTTAGTTGGTAAACTTGACACCATGTCTCTTGTAGAACTGGCCAATCTAAGCAAGTTAGAGAATTAATTTGGATATCAGTGCAAATTTGTACTTGGGAATCATTTCTCAATTTGTTGGGAAACTACTTTTGCACAGGCTTTACATTTTGTTAGCATTACCCTAATGATCTATAATTACTTATGAATTGACCATTTTTGTATATTGAACATAAAGGTGATTGGTCTGACCGATTGTTAGAGTAGAGCATAATCAATTTTGATACTATTTGTTTTGATAGAATTTTGTGCATTGAAGAAGCTTGAAGTGTTAGATCTATCTAACAATTACTTTGAGGGGATCCTACCTCCATGCCTAAACAATATAACATCTCTTGTGGTGTTAGATATTTTAGTAACCAATTAAATGGAAATGCTTCATCATCATACGTAGAAGCCAACGGAAGAAGTCTCAAGTACATTGATTTTAGTTATAACCAGTTTGTGGGCATATTCTCATTCAATTTATTTGCCAATTACTCTAAGCTTGAGGTTCTTAGATTCAACGACCAAAACAATAAATTTGAAATAGAAACCGAAGGTTCCATGGGTTGGTCCCCTTTGTTTCAGCTGAAGATCATTGAATTGTCCAATTGTAATCTGAACAAGCTCATCGGCAGTATTCTGAAATTTCTTCTTGTCCAGAATGAACTGGATACAATTGATCTTTCTCACAATAAGTTGAAAGGAAGCTTTCTGAATTGGTTGGTTGAAAACAATACAAGATTACGCGTGTTAGATCTTCGAAATTACTCTTTTATGGGTCAGTTATATTTACCATCATTGATCCACACGCATATTACCTTGATAGATGTCTCGACCAATCACTTGGACGGAAAACTTCAAGGAAACATTGGCAAGATTTTTCCAAATTTAGTATATCTAAATCTTTCCAATAATAATCTCGAAGGTAATCTTCCTTCCTCAATTAGTGGCATGCTTTATTTGGAGGTATTAGATCTTTCTTTTAATAATTACTCAGGCAGGGTCCTAAGAGGATTAAATACAGGTTGGTTGTCATTGAAATTTTTGAACCTTCCTTATAACAGCTTCAACGGTGCAATTTTCATTGGGACAAGCCCAAAAAATCTGCAGATGAATGATAATCAATTCACAAGTATCACATTGGTGCCTAATTCAACTGTTCAACTATTAAATTTAGATATCAACAGTAATGAAATTTCAAGTACATTCCCCCGATGGCTTGGGAACGTGTCATACATGCGTACTCTTACTATGGCTAACAATTATTTTTATGGTCAAATCCCATGTGAACTAAGTATGACAGATACTTTAGACCTTTCTCATAACTTATTTACGGGTTCGTTACCTTTTTGCTTGAATCTACCAGAGCTTGAACTCCTATATTTGAGAGGGAACAAATTCACAGGACCAATACCGAAAGCTCTTTTCAATTCCTCATCTCTTTTGATTTTGGACATGAGCGAGAACAACTTTTCAGGTAGCATCTCTGTTGAAATCAAACAACTTCAAGACTTAAAAGTACTTTTGTTGAGTGGCAATCGTTTTACTGGTATAATCCCGAATCAGTTGTGTTTGTTAAAGATGATAAGCGTAATGGATCTTTCTGAGAATGCTTTTTCTGGGACCATACCACAATGTCTCTACAAGATATATTTTGGGAAGATCGCGGATGCTAGTTTTGACTATTTTCATGAAGAATCTTGTTCAATGGTTATACGTCTACTACCTTACATATATAAAGGTTTCTCAAAAATGCTTGCTACCTGTTACAAAGATAGTGAATATGTTGATGCAGAAGTAGAGATTGAGTTTGTAACCAAATATAGGCATAATTCTTATAAGGGTTCTATCCTTCGTTACATGTTTGGATTGGATTTCTCATGCAACAAACTAACAGGTGGCATCCCACTTGTGTTAGGCTAAATATCTTCATTGCATGCATTAAACTTATATATAATCACTTGACTGGTCAAATTCCAAAAACATTCTTAAGATTGGCTCTCTTGGAAAGTTTAGACCTCTCATAATAGTTTGAGTGGAGAAATTCCTTATGCATTGATTGATCTAACCTTTCTTGAGGTATTCAATGTGGCCAATAACAACCTATCAGGTAAAGTTCCAGATATGAAAGTACAATTTGAAACATTTGAGAAAAGCAGCTATAAAGGAAACCAATTTCTTTGCGGACCGCCACTAGATAAAAGTTGTCAAAGTAAAGGAGTCAGATCCAACACCAACCAAATCTTCAAATGAAAGTGACAAAAAATGGTATGAAGTAGATCCTATGGTCTTCCATACAAGCTTCTTAGTATCTTACATCATTTTCTTCTTTAGTGCTATAAGTCTTCTTTATATTAACCCTTATTGGCTACAAAGATGCTCCAACTTAATGGAAGATCTTATATACTCATGTTATTATTTTGCTTTTGATACCTCAAAAAGGTTGTCAAATTGTCTATGAAATTAAGATACATTGATTTTCTTTCAACATCGTTAATGATAGTACTAATGGTCAGTTATCTTTGAATTTGGTTTTGAATATTGAGCTTTGATACGCATCCGCCACTGTAGTTGTGTATTTTGCACACCGCTACGTGGCAATCTATTTTTTTTTTCTTCTTCTTCGTTAAAACCCGTCCAGCTCCCAGCCCCTCCCCTCTCCTTCCTGTTTCTCTCTTCGCAGCCCAGATCCGCCGCCGCCGCCGCCATCGATTGTGCCTCCCACCGCAGCCACCGACCACTACCACCACCGAGCCCTTCCTTCTCCCCCAGCCCGAGGCCCGACCTCCTCTGCACGCACCCCCTCCTCCCCCAACCCGAGGCCCGTATTTTCCACACGTCGCGGCTCACATTCTGCCACCTACAACAGCACATCGTCGCCTCCCACGAGCACGCCGGAACTCCACTGCTCGGCCATACCCTCCTTCCCCAGCCCACACCGACCTTCCTCTCTCCCTTACATTCCCTCTCCCTTACTAGTCCTCTCTCCCTCACGGCCAAATCTGCACCACCGGGGGTGGGGGTGGGGCGACAGGCTGGAGGCCTTGGGCAACACGAGTGGTGGGAGTGGGGGGAGACGATGGGCCCGGGGGGGGGGAGCATAGGCAACGGGCGACGCTGGAGGAGAAATGAGAGTAAAAATAATTTGAAACGGATGAAATGAGAGGGAACGTACGGAACATGGGTTTTTGTTGTAGGGACTTTTTAGTCATTTCACTTTAAGTGTGTTTTGGCTAATGTAAATAGTGGCGGATGCCAATATTATTTCTTGAATAATTACTTATTGGGCATAAATATGAAAGTGATGTTCCCTTAAACTTGTTATTCTATTTTATTATGGAGATGGTTTTCCATATTTAGGAAGTCTTCATTCTATGTGAATCGGGATTAAATAAATAAAGTATAAATTAGAAAAATTAAGAATTAGAAAAACACGTTCTTTTTTCAGTGTGAGTAGTCATCTTTATATTAATTCTTATTGGCAACAAACTGCTCTTACTTAATTGAGGATCTTATATACTCAAGTTACTATTATATTTTTTATTTTCTTAAAAAGGTCGTCAATATGTCATTAGATGGACTTTCCATGGAAATGTCATGATAGTGATAATAGCTTGTTGTGTATGCATTTGATAATGAACATTATTTATGGTGATCAAATATGAAACTTGGTGTTCAATTACACTTTTCATTCTATTTTATGATGAATAGTATTTTCAGTAACTAGAAATATTTTTCTTTATAACTAGTCATTTGAACCAATCCCATTAGCTTAGTGACGGAAACAATGGTGACCAAACTTGTCACAATTGAGGCTGTTCGAGGTAATTGACCTAACTGAGCCAAAATCTCTACTCGAATCAATCCATCTTGAACCTAATCCCAAACCTCTGGGTGGAGAATTGATCTGCTTTCACTACAAGCTAGAGATATGATCATTTACAATGAAGTTTTTTACAACTATGATAATTTCATTTTAAATAATGGGTATTTGCAATGATTTTTTTTTTTTATTCTTGCAAAAGAAACTTCATTTGCTATGAAAATATCTAGTTTTTCCAAGGACAACTAACTTCATGTAAATAATCTAATAGTTTGAACGAAATATGATTATTTCCAACAAAATTTGTTCCTGCAAATAATTAACATTGAATTAAGTTGCAATAAAAGTTTCCATGACAAATACAAAAAAGTTAATTGCAAGGTTTTTTTCAAGGAATTAGCAACGAGAAATTTTCGTTGGATTTTATATTCAATGACAACATCTGGACTTTCGTTGCAAACTACTTGATATTACCAATTACAATTCTTATTGCAAATAATTTTATTACCAACAAGTTTATTTTCCTTGTAATTCAAAATATTTGCAAGAAAAATTGGGCCGTGCATAGGCATGTCACCATAACAGATAAAGCAATATTCAGAAAGAAATGAACGTGAACTCATAAAATTATCTCATCTCATATAATCGACCCTTCGGTCCTCTCCTTCTAAAGGGTGAGGTTTCTACTTGGTCTCTTGACAAAGCTTGTGTCTCTTGGACGGCAGTCTATAGAGTCAAAATCCATGGCCGATGATATCACACAACGTTGGGGTTCTTTGAAGTTAACAGATGAAGAACAACAGGTTTTAACACTGACAGATGAAACAATTTTATCAACCAAGATTAGAGGCAGTCATTGTCTTTTGGCAATGATACTCAATGACAGAACTGCAAATCGAGAAGCCTTCAAGACCACTATGGCAGAGGTTTGGAACACAGCAGGATGGATAACATTTAAAGAATTTGGCATCAACCGGTTTCTTCATGAGTTTCAACTGTTCTCAGATAACCAAATGGTCATGCAGGGAAGACCTTGGTCTTTTGGTCGTCAAATTATATGCTTAAAAGAGTTTGAGGGTGAGCTTTCTCCAAGCGAGGTGTAGTATACTTTAGAACCTTTTAGGGTTCAAATACATAATCTCCCTTTTGCAAGTATGAATAAGGTGCTGGGTGAAAGGATAGGTGCAACCATCGGTAAGGTGCACACTGTGGAGGTTGATGAACAAGGGTGTGGCTGGGGGAGCTTTCTAAGGCTTAAAGTGGATGTCAATGTCACTAAACCTCTGATCCGAGGTCGTATGCTCAACCATGAAGGCAAGAAATTTTGGGCCTATTTCAAGTACGAAAGGCTACCTAATTTCTTCTTCAAATGTGGCATGTTGCAGCATGTTCATGGGAAGTGCCCCAGTTTTAACCAAGTCATACAGTCACAAGAACAATATGGGCAATAGTTAAGAGCAGCTTCTATTTCCCCGCAACAGTTTTTAGTGAAGAAGTATGAAGGGTCATCGGAATCCTCTCCTCAGGGAACTACCTTTCGGGGGCATTCAGAGGACGAGGGTTTTCGAAATGCTGGTCATGCCAAGTCTCAATCAGATGCAAAGGTAGAGGTAACAAGTTAGGATAATGCAGCTACGTTTAAGGAGCCAATCACAGGTTAGACTAACCAGGAACACAATCCAGACTCTGTTGATTTCTCTCCTGCACCCAACGAACAAGACTGAAATGCTATGCATATTTCTGGTGATTCCCAAAATCTCGAGCCTCTTGCTGAAAATAGTGGGGATGCAGTCCAAAAGGAAGCAACTACTACCCCAATTGCATTTCCTATGAAAGAGATTAACTTGGTAGCTGACAGTAGCTTCACTGATAAGGTTACACTTGCTAATATGTCAAAACCCCCTATTTCTGGCCCTCCAACCATTGACTTTCATTCAAACACCTCTCTAGCTCCCAAAGGCATCACGTGGAAAAGGAAAGTCAGAGGCTAGTCCAAAGTACTGTCTAATATCACAAATCTCTCATATACCCCTCCTAAACTTAGAAATACCAAAAGACCCGTAACTATGTTGGAGACCCAGTATAGGAATTCTGCCCAAAAGAAGAGGAAGACCAAACTCAAGCCTGACAGGAGCCAACCTCAGGTTCAAGTAGTGGAGGCTGCTTAGCAGCCCCACCTCCTCCAATGAATTGCTTAAGTTGGAATTACCGGGGGCTTGGAAACCCCCGAACAATTCATGAACTTCACCTTTTGGTGAAAACAAAGACCCCAAACTTGGTCTTTCTAATAGAGACTAAATGTAACAGGGAAACGATGGAAAGAACTCATATCAAGTTGGGTTTTGATTACTGTTTCAGTGTGAACAGTAGGGGAAAAAGTGGTGGTTTGGCCCTAGTATGGAATTCTTTAGTGGATCTAAAAGTAATTTCACATACTTATTGGCACATTTCTATGTTAATCAATTTGTCAAATGATGACACCCCTTGGGTGTTAATTGGCTTCTATGGACACCCTAACACTGCTAAAAGATGTGAAACTTGGCAGCTCCTAAAAGAGCTAACCCCTACACTAAATGCCCCATGGTTGTGTTTTGGAGATTTCAATGAGATCACAAGCCTTAATGAGAAAGTTGGAGCTGCTAGCAGACCCTAAAGGCAGATTGTGGCTTTCAGAGAAGCCTTAGAACACTGTGATCTCAATGACCTTGGATATACAGGAGACAAATTCACTTGGGCCAATAATAGAGAGGGAAGTCACTTTACTAAAGAGAGGATTGATATACTTCTTGGCAACACTGCTTGGTTTACTAAAATCGAGCAGCATTCAGTTCTACATCTGTTAGCATCCTCCTAAGATCACATGCTTATTTTTATTCAGATCCAGGACAGGTTTGTGACTAAAAAGCAAGAAAGGATGCTTAGATATGAAGTTAGCTAGACCAAGAGGGATGGATGCGGGAACTTGATCAAATAGACCTGGGAGAACTTCCTAGGACAATCTGATACACTTTAGAACACAATGTTTGGCTTAAGAAATTGGAAAGAGGGCCTAAAAATGTAGAGCAGGGACATGCACAAAAGTCAAGGGGATCTCTTGAAGTCTAAAATTGAAATGCTTAATCATCTAAAAGAACAAAATGAGGGGCAACTGTAAGATGAGATCAAAGAACTTTAGATAGAAGTGCATTCAATGCTTAATGCTGAAGACACAAACTGGCAACAAAGAGTAAAGCAAGCCTAGCTAAAAAAGGGGACAAGAATACATCTTTCTTCCATAACTGTACTAGCCAAAGAAGAAAGCACAATACTGTTAAGAAGATTTAAGATGAGTTTGGCCAGGAGTTCAACAGACAGCAGGACATAAGTCAGGTGTTTCAACATTTCTTTCATAACCTATTCACCTCCTCAAGTCTTACTGGTACTGCTGCATGCCTTTCCTCTATGCCTAAGAAAATCACAGTAGACATGAATCTCATCCTAGCCAATCCTTTTACTGCATTGGAAGTCAAAGGGGCCCTGTTCAGCATAAATTCCTTGGGATCACCTGGTCCTGATGGTTTCCCTACTGCTTTCTACCAGAAACATTGGGACATTGTGGGTGCAAGAGTTACAAAAGTTGTGCTTGAAGTTCTGAATGAAGGAATATGGTCTAACACTATGAATAACACCCTCATTGCACTAATCCCTAAAAAATCATCCCCCTCTCATGTGACTGATTTCAGGGCTATAAGTTTATGCAATATTTTTTACAAAATCATTGCTAAAACCTTGGCTAATAGGATGAAACACATCCTACCAGACATCATATTTCCAACTCAAACAGCTTTGTCCCTGGCAAACTCATAACAGACAACATTATTGTAGCTTTTGAATCTTTGCACACCATAAAGGCAAGGTTGAAGGGAAGGGATGGTTTCATGGCTTTTAAACTCGACATGAGTAAGGCCTATGATAGAATTGAGTGGCCTTTTCTGAAATCAGTAATGCAAAAGCTTGGTTTTGAACAAAAGTGGATTGACCTTATTATGAAGTGTGTAGGATCAGCCTCTTATCCGCTCATCCTTAATGGAGTGCCTCAAGAGTGTTTCAAACCCACAAGGGGGATTAGGCAAGGGGACCCACTATCCATTTACCTGTTTATTCTCTGCACAGAAGCACTTAGATGCATGCTTAACAAAGCTGAGAGGGATGGAATCATCACTAGTCTGCATATAAGAAGAACAAACTCTCTGTTAACCATTTGTTTTTTGCAAATGACAGTCTCCTCTTTTGCAAAGCAAACTCTATAGAATGGATCAGATTATTTTACTTGCTGGAATCTTATGAAAATGCATCAGGATAGAGGCTAGACAAGGAAAAGACCTCAATCTACTTCAGCAAAAACACCATGGAAGAGACTAAAGGAATCATAACCAACATTGCAGGAATCAGGGGCACTAACTCCTATGAGAAATATCTAGGTTTACCTACTCTTATAGACAGGTCTCAAGCTCAATCATTTAAAAACTTACTGGATAAGGTGTAGGCTAAGGGTACCAACTGGAGACCAAGTTTCTATCTCAAGCAGGCAAGGAAGTCCTGATTAAAGCTTTCATACAGGCCATCCCTACTTATAGTATGGGCATTTTTAAATTGTCAAGGCAACTTGTCCATGAATTGAACAAAATGGTGAGAAGCTTCTAGTGGGGGCAACAATCACAAGAACACAGAATCCACTGGGTTCATTGGGATCAAATGAAAAGAGCAATGTGTCATCGTGGCCTTGGACTAAGAGATTTTGCAAACTTTAACTTAGCTCTCCTAGCTAAGCAAGGCTGGAGAATTGTCTCTAAGCCAGACTCACTTGCTGCATAGGTTTTGAAGGAAAAGTATTTTCCTAACAGGTCCTTTCTATCAACTAAACTGGGCCAAAACACATCTTACCTATGGTAGAGCTTTCTAGCTGCTCAATCTCTACTTAAGGAGGGTCTGATATAGAGGATAGGAGATGGTGATTCTGCTGAGATTTGGACTGACAAATGGCTACCAATGCAGACAACCTTCAAGCCTCAAAGCTCTATCAAATTCTTGCAAGCTGATACCAAAGTTTTTTTTTTCTTATTGATAAATCAGTAAATCAATGGAAAACTGACCTAGTTAATGCTATCTTTACAAAGGAGGAAGATGACCTTATTAAATCAATTTCTCTAAGCCCTTACCATAAACCTGACAGATTGATCTGGAGGAGCACAAACTTAGGTGCATTCAGTGTAAAGAGTGCTTACCATTTGCTCACTGAGTTCGACAATCAAGAGTTGGGTCAATCTTCTAATCCTAGTAGCTCAAAGGACCCCTGGACTAATCTTTGGAATTTGAATATCCCCAATGCAGCAAAAACATTTCTCTAGAGAGCATGCCTTAATGCTTTGCCTACTCGAGCAAACCTTTCTGAAGAGAAAGGTCATTGAGGACCCTACATGCCCAATCTGCAAACAGCAACCAGAATCAGTGGAGCACATCCTATAGGACTATCCCTCAGCAAGGGATGTGTGGGATCAGAGTTTTAGAAAGTTATAGAAGGCAAGTCCTCACTACCATCACTTTAAAGACTTAGTTGGAGGATTTATAGAGACCCTGGAGCCTGAGGATCTTATGTCCTTTACCATTACCTCATGGCTAATATGGAAGAGAAGGAATGACATGGTTTTTAAGAAGCAGTTCCTATACCCTTCTGCTATTTTCTAGCAATCAACTTATCTTGTGGAGGAACTACAATAGATGCCTCCTACAACCACCAGGCAACAGCACACCAAGTGGGAAGCTCCACCTCAGGGAAGACTCAAGCTGAACTGGGATGCGGCACTTGATAAAATCTCCTGTAAGGTGGAAGTGGGTGCAATTATCAGGAATAGTGAGGGATAGATTCTTGCCACCCTCAGGATGCAGCATGACTTGTACCTCGACCATTTTCTAGCAAAAGCATTTACTGCATTACAGACATCCATCTCTTGTAAGTCCTGTGGCTATAATGATGTCATCATGGAGGGAGATTCACTACAAGTCGTTACTGGACTCAACTCAACATCAGTCATCCACACCAATGCAAGCCAGTTGATAGCAGACACTAGAACTACTCTTAATTCCTTTGCTTTTTGGTTAGCAAGGCACACTGTAAGAGCTAACAATTCGGTTGCTCATGCGTTAAGTAAGGATGCACTTAGCAGGTTATACCACCTCATTTGATTTTGTACCTCTTTGTATCCAAGCTTTGGTTTAAACGGTTCTTTTCAATATAGGATACCTAGGCATCAAAAAAAGAGATGAACGTGCATGGGCATCATGTGAATATCTTCAGGATTTTTAATATTTGCAAATTTAGAGTACCCTTTGTTTTATGGTATTAAGGCTCAATTAATTATATCCACAAGAATCAATCATCCAGTTGCGTTGGAATGAATCCAAATAATTAATTAAGGTTTTTGTGTTGTACGTCCATTAATACTAAACAACAGATCACTAGAAAGTAAGCTATATATCCTATTTGTTGTTTCATATTCAGTCTTTTGGCTTATGTTTTTAACTTCATTAATTTTCTCTTTGGGTCTCTTCACGTAATCTAATATGAATTCTTTTCTTTCTTGTTTTCTTTAATTTCTCTATGGATCGAGGCTTCTCCTTCTCCTCAAGGCTGTCGTAGGCAGGCTCTTATTTTCTTTTCTTTTTCTTTTTCTCTTTTCAATCAGCATGAAGTGATAATTAACACAATCTCTTTTTAACAATCATGTTTTAAATAAAGGGTATTTTTTGTAAAATTAATTATAAATTAAGTGTACTCGTTTTACAAAACTCTAATTTATAGCGTAGTTATGAAAAAAAAAATGGTATATCGACTACCATTACATTGAAAAAGATGTAATTGACAAGTTACTTCTGATTATATCATTACATAGTTTACGTGGATTTAAAGTATAGATTTACTGTAAAATAATAAATAAATTTCTTTTACCTATACCTTTCTCTTACTAATTCAGTTTTTCTTTTTTTTTTTGGGGACCGTGGGGGAGGAAGAACCAACCGTAATGCACCGCTTTGCTTACGATACTAATTAAAATAAAGATTCCATACACTTTTTTTTTTTTATCTACAATATATCACTCTTAATAATTAAGGAGAGATATTAAAGTACGTCATAACATACAAGCCTGCATACTTATATATTTGTGAAATCATCTCAGTACTCCCTCACGTGTCATGTGAGTGATACTAATCATATAGAGTCTAGGTTCAAACTCATAACTTATAATACTCTATATCAAATGAAATCGTCATTTGTATCAAAAGTTTAAATTGACTGAAAGGAGTAGATTTAATTATTTATATTATTTTTTAAAAAATATTTAATGTTATTAACTTTAAAACTTGGCCCATCATGTGGTAAGGATATTTCTTTTCAGAAGAAAAAAGTAATGTATATAATATATATAAATCAATCAAATCAATGTTATATATGTTGTTAACGTATAAATAAATATATTTGAGTTACTCTTCGCTCGAGTGTGTAATTCAGCCAAGGGCTTCCAATTTCAACCAATAACGTGGAAAAGAAAACATATATACTAATCTATTGAAACCAACTATCTAGTCTCATAGATAGGACGTACGAATGAAAGGTTGTAAGGATTAGGCTACTTCCCATAAATTTCTCTCTTTTGAGAATTGACTATGTAACGATCCGCCTAATAATTATAAGATCAAGATTCAACAATGCAAAATCATTTTACTTCATGTTCTAAAAATTCTCATAAACGTGAGCTTTTGGATAGGTACCAAAAAATATTGACAAGTGAAACAACACCTGAGGAGGGGGCTGGAGAGAGTGATAGTAGTACATTAAGGACTAGAGGTTGGCGATTGCAGAGAAGGTAATTATTGATGAGATACCATTTAGAGTTGTTGAAGGACGGAGATTTTGAAAACTGTGTTGGTCTCTTGAACTTTGGTGTTGATGCTGCAAAAATCGTACAACAGGTCAAAATGGGAGAAAAAGTCATTCCCAGGCCACTAGTGCGGCTTGGGCCTCAATTAGTGTTGTTAGAAGCCTCCGGCAGTGTTCCGATGTGGTTGTACGGTGTCGGTACGTACATCCATGGCAGTGAAATGCGTAGAGAAAATAAGAGAAGATGGACATATGGGTTCACGTGGTTCGGCATAATGCCTACGTCCACAAGCGTTTGGGGAGGAGAAATCCACTATAATATTTTGTTTACAGTCTCTCATGATCTCTCATTCCTCACTATACAATGGTGGCTACGGATATATTTACTAGAGAAAAACCCTTCGCTAGAGCTTTCTGTTCTCAGGTTGAATGAGAGGTCGAAGAGGAAGAAGAAGAACTAAAGAAGAAGAAGAAGAAGAAGAAGATCCCTTTAGGAGTCGTCCGGACCCCCTATTTATCTGATTGCTTTTCTCGCATGCCCTTTGCATTTGTGTGACAGGGCCTGCCTTGCGTGCCGACAGACTCTCCTTTTCCCATTTCCCTTGACAGCCCATCCCATTCCCTGACACCATGACTCTACTCCCCTAACACCCTTTACTTGTCGTCTGAACCCCCTGGCCCCCCTGCCCCTCCTTACCTCCCTGACACCCCATACCTCCTCACCCTTCTTGTCTCTTCTGGTTCCCTGCTAGGCCTGGTGGCTAGGCTTGGGCCCAAATATTTTTACCCCCTCACAGTACCCCGCAATTCTTAAGAGTAATTTGCAAAGAAGACCTTGAGAATCTTCAAAGATAGAAAATGCAGCCGAATTGGTCCATCTTAGTACGTAGGGAAATAATTTCCGGAGGATGGTCCTCGTTCATTTGTTCCTCTTGCGCGAGAGGTAAATATTTTTGAGCTCAGGATTGAGATATGAGCTTGATTACGTAGAGCGAGGGCAGGTAGGTTGTGCTAGTCTAGGGACTCAGCTTTTGTTGAGCAGGAGGTCGGCGGGTCTAGAGACTTGGCCTTACCCCTCAGTGAGTCTAGGGACTCGACTTCGTGACAAATCTAGAGACTCGACTTTATTGAATGGGGGGTCACCAAGTCTAGAGACTAGGCTTTACCCCGCAGCGAGTCTAGGGACCCGACTTTGTTACGAGTCTAGAGACTCAACTTTGTTGAACGGGGGGTCGGCGAGTCTAGAGACTTGGCCTTACCCCTCAGTGAGTCTAGGGACCCAACTTCGTGGCGAGTTTAGGGACTCGGCTTTGTTGAACGGGGGGTCGGCGAGTCTAGAGACTAGGCCTTACCCCACAGCGAGTCTAGGGACCCAACTTCGTGGCAAGCCTAGGGACTCGGCTTTGTTGAACCGGGGGTCGGGGAGTCTAAAGACTTAGCCTTACCCTACAACAAGTCTAGGGACTTGACTTCGTGGCAAGTCCAAGGACTCGACTTTGTTGAATGGGGGGTCGGCAAGTCTAGAAACTAGGCCTTACCCTGCATCGAATCTAGGGACTCAACTTCATGACTAGTCCAAGGACTCGACTTTATTGAACGGGGGGTCGGCGAGTCTAGAGACTAGGTCTTACCCCGCAGCGAGTCTAGAGACCCGACTTTATGGCGAGTCTAAGACTCAACTTTGTTGAACGGGGGGTCGGCGAGTCTAGAAACTTGGCCCTACTCTGCAGTGAGTCTAAGGACCCGTTTTATTGATGGAAGCACTCATGCGTGCTAAGTTACTATGTCGGAGCGCAAGGCCAAGTGGTCAGCGTTCCGAGCTTCAGGGAGTAGTTTTGTTAGTAGAAATGAATTCACATAAATTTTGAAAGCGACTAACCAGAGAGTTTTAGCCGTTGTAGTTGCTCTTTTTGCTTGACTAAAAACGTTTCTACTGTTAGTTGTGATTCCCACACAGGTGACCACCAAGCAGGTGGGTCTGAGCAAAGTGACTGCGATGATGACTCCCTAGCAATAAGTCTTGTGCCGAGTACATAAATCCTGAGCGGAGCAAATTCTTTCCCAAGTAGTATAGTGAATTTCCTGAGTTGAGGAGGCCTTCTGCATTGATGAGGTGAGTCCCGCGATGTTCTTCCAAAGGGTGAGTTCGGGGCAGAGGAGATGCCGAGCAAACCATTTGGTGCCGAGCAGGTAACTCTCGTGCTACGGAGGTGCTGTGGGGGGCTGTCCATGCCATGGGGTGGGCTATGTCGAGCTGGTGGGCTGTCTAGCAGGTGGCTCCAGAGCGTAGCAAGTTCTGGTTGTGACTCACAAGCAGCGTGAGGATTGGTCCAGAGCTGGTGGGTCCTGAGCTGAGGGCCTACCATAGTGACTCTCAAGCTGCGTCAGGGTCGATCCCGAGCCGGTGGGTGGGTGGCTCCCGAGCGGAACAAGTTTTAGCTGTGACTCCCGAGCAATGTGAGGATTGTTCCCGAGCTGGTGGGTCCTGAGCTGAAGGGTGCCAAGCTAAGTGGCTACTGAGCTGAGGGGCTGCCTAGCTGAGGGGTAGGTTCCGGGCTGAGGAGGTGCCAAGCAGTGGTACCAAGGTGATGCTGAGCGGTGTGAGTGATGTCTGAGCAGTGGGGGGGGGCCTGGTCTGTGAGGTTGAGAGCTTCACTGGGTTAGTGATCCGAGGGGAGTGCTCGGTTGTAGGGTTGCCAAGCTGTGGAGCGGCACCAAGCTGTGGAGAAGAAGCTTGGTTGCTAGTCTGCCGAGCCAAGTGGTAGAGGATGGCATGTTGGCTGCTAGGAGGAGGTCGCCGAGCTGAGGTGGAGCTAGCCACTGGGCGGTTGAGGAGCTGGCCGAGGGTGGCCCTGCTACCAAGTCGTTGTGCATGCTTGTTGCTGGAGGGGGAGCCACCCCGCACTTGCCAAGGCAGTCGGGGCACCACCTCTGAGGCAGCAAAAGGTGTCAGCGGTCTAAGTGGTGGCTGTCGACAGAAACATAGTGCACACAACGTGTGCCAACGCGCACAGCGTGCTCACGGCAAGCATGGCCAATAGCCGCCGTTGGTTGGGTTAGGTGCTCGGGAACCTCCCTTTGGGCAGCAAACTGCGCCGGCGAGTCGTCGGGTGGTTGCAAGCAGCCCGACCAGGAGTTGACAGGGCTAGGCTTTCGTGTTTTCCTCCACACGCGAGGCCGCGCATGTGGTTATCATGGCGGAGCTACCACCGTTGAAAGGGTCAGCCGACGATACACTGTCGGAGACAGACAATGCCGGCGCACCATACTGTGGGCTCCGGCACCCCCTCCGGTGGCATTGCGCCGTGAGTTCTGGGCATATGCAAGGCCGTGCCCCGTGCACTATGAGTGCACAGTGGTCGTGCATGCATGCACGGTGGACGTGTATGCATTCATGGTGAACGTGAATGGCACTATGCACTTAAGTGCACAGTGCCCACCGGAGTACTGTACATGTAGGGTGCAGTGCTTGTGTGCTACTGTGCACTTAACTGTACAGTGTTTGCCCACTAGTGACTAGGTAGTGTGAGTTTTGCGTGATTGGTCCTTACCATGCACTTACTTTTTGCATTGTGCATTAGAACAAACTGGTGCAATGGTGAGGAGCTTGGTTCCTCGCCTAGGCAAGAAAATATTTACTCGCCCATTTTCTGCTGCAGAATTTTTTTTAAATGTAAAAGTTAAAAACATTGAGAATACTCATCTTGGGGGTGTTATCTTCTCGTCCGATGATTTATTCAGTGTGTCGAAAAATTGTCCTTCTCCTACCTCCGACAGAGAGAGGAAATCAAATCCTACAGATGGCGCCACTGTTGATACTGTAAAAATCGCACAACAGGCCTAAATGAGAGAAAGAGTCATTCCCAGCCCACTGGGGTGGCTTGGGCCTCGATTGGTGTTGTTAGAAGCCCTCGACAGTGTGTCGGTGTTGCTCTACGATGTTGGTGCGTACGTCCATGACGGTGAAATATATAGACAAAAAAAAAGAAGATGGACACATGGGTTCACGTGGTTCGGCATAATGCCTACGTCCACGGGTGATTGGGGATGAGAAATCCACTATAATATTCTTGTTTATAGTCTCTCATGGTCTCTCATTCCTCACTGTACAATGGTGGCTTCGGATACATTTACCCTACGCTGGAGCTCCCTGTTCTCAGGTTGAAGGAGAGGTAGAAGAGGAAGAAGAAGAAGATCCCTCTGGGAGTCGCCCGGACCCCCTATTTATCTGATTGCTTTTCCCGCATGCCCTCTGCAATGGTGTGACAGGGCATGCCGACAAACTCCCCTTTTCCCATATCCCCTAACAGCCCATCCCATTCCCTGACACCATGGCTCTACCCCCTAACACCCTTTACTTGTTGTCAGAACCCCCTGGCCCTCTTACCTCCCTGTCACCCTTTACTTGCCATCTAACCCCTTACCCTCCTTACCTCCTTGAGACCCCATGCCTCCTCACCCTTCTTCTCTCTTCTGGTTCCCTGCTAGGCCCAGTGGCTGGGCTTGGGCCCAAATATTTTTACCCCCCACACACTCGGTTTAAAGTGTCATGTCGTATCATAGTTGCAAGAGATTGTATGAAATTGTATGAATTAGAAAAGGGGAAACTTAAATAAAAATCTTAGGCCCACTCAACTCTTAAGGTAATTTAAGGATTCGATTATTAGAGGAAGGAGAGAGGTGCATAAATTCCATGAGAAGTTAACGAGATTTGAGACTAACAAAATGAAAAAGATATCAGATATTCAATAGTCACAATGACGATTACAATATAATAGCACTCACAAGTAGTGTTGCTGAGATAACCAAAGAATGACTTGAAAACTATAGAAATCAAACATCGTACATATTCTCTTATACAAACAAATACAACTGAACCCCTTGAGACTGTGAAAACTCTCAATACAAGAACAGGGGATAGGTTCTAACATAATCGAGAATAACATAACTATTAGAGTGAAGAAACATCCGAACAGAAATATACGAACGAAGAATGGAAGTGTGGCATCTCAAGGTCCAGTGTTTAGTTTAAAGGTGGTGGGGAAAGGAAAGGAATTGTTGGGATTGTTGTCGGGATGGTGGAGGGGATTGAAGGGATTGTGTTTGGAATGGTGGGCAATGGAATTGTTGGCAACGTTGGAGGTAGTGCAACCTTGGGGACGGTAGGCATTGTTGGCAGTGTTGGGAGTTGGGTGCTTGGGAGCGGCGGCAATGTGGGCTTTGGAAGAGTTGGTTGAGTTGGCAATGGTGGCAATGTGGGCTTTGGAAGGGTAGGTTGAGTCAGCAATGGCATGCTAGGTAGTGGTGGCAACGTGGCTTTAGGCAGCGTTGGCACAGAGGGCAGTGGAGGCAAGGTCGCCTTGGGCAGAGATGGGATTGTAAGCAGTGTCAACACTGGGGGTGGAGCAGCTGGTGTATCCAAGAGGTAACGAGCTACAAGACTCATTTCAGCACTTGAGAATAGCAATGCGATGATCATAGACAGAATGAAACAATACTTAGAAAAGGCCATGGTTTAAAGGCTAGGAGAAGAATGTTTTTGGAGCTGGTTTTGTTTCACTTCTGGTATTGGCCGGCTAGTTGTGTTGATTGAAGAGAACATGTAGCCGGTAGTATTTATAGAGTCCAAATTGTGAAGGATCTTGAGGAATAGAAAGGAACTAAAATAATGTGAGTTTGATGGGATGTGGTTATAGGAAGTGGTAGGAAAGAAACATTAGTTCGCTAACCTTCCAAACCGAGACTAATTGTAGCAGGTTATAAAAAAACTACTAACTAAAACAGAAAGATAAGTCTTGACACCCACTTAGAAGCCTCAAGAAAAACAGACCGACATGGTTACGACTCATTGAAACATTGCAATTTTGGGAGCAAAGGACACGTATTGGGGTGGAGAAGATACCTATGATTTGGGGTGCAAGGAAAATTCTTATTGCAGTCCACGAGCGTGGCCTGCAATGCAGTCCTAAATGAAACGGGAGCTTTTCATTTATTGATGAAACCAATACGTAGCAAAACCGAGGAAGCTCACATCCAGAGCTTCCTTCCTTCCTTCCTCAGTGAAATTCAGACGTAGCTCCCTTCCTTCCTCAGTGAAATCGCGTCGTCCTCACAGATCCCTCGCCCCATTGATGTCGCCGTTGCTGTCCCCTTCCTCAAAGAGAGGACCCAATCTGCCCATGTGTGTTTGTGTCTCTCTCTCTCTCCGTAGGTTGTAAGGTGTAGCTTTGTGTAATCAATTTTCTCTTCTCTTCTCTTCTATTGTAATCGCCCCTGATCAGTGTGAGAAGATGTAAGATTTAAGGAAGGGAAGCCAGTGTTTTCTTTTTAAATATTCAAGAACCTGGGTTCAAGCCCGTGTGAACTGATAATTTCCCATAAGGCTTGCATCCTTCTAGATGGTGAACCATACGTGTGTGATAAAGTTTAATATTTAGATGTAGATTTAAATTTCTAGCTCTGCACTAGACTTCTTTCTCTCGTGGTCTCATGGTAGTAAGATTTTCTCACCTGGACTAGACTGCAAGTCACGTATTTAACTACTTTTCTTGGATTTATCAAAGTGTAGATTCATGGCTGTAGTAAGAGTCGGTGGCCCAGATGCACGGCAGTTTGCAGATAAAGAAAAACAAAATTAAATATGCACGGCAGATGCACGGCAGTTCACACAAAATTAAATTGCTGGAAAATAAAGAAAAACAACCAAAACTTTGTAAATGGCAGTGGAGAATCCAGATGCACGGTAGTTTGCAAATGTCCAGACGCAAGGCACAGAGAGGGAGAGGGAAACAAAATGAGTACAGATTTCTTACTTTTACTTTATTAAAAGTAAGGTTGTTTTAGTTAATTTTATGATAAAAATGGGGGCATTTTAGTCTATTCCTATATTTGGACTGCAAATGAGTCCTTTTATATGGACTGTACGTAGCACTGCCCATAAGCGTCTAGAACATATGTGGTCGCCTAATTTGGGTGGCCAAGATTAGAGAGAATATATCATTGCTCTCTGCATAACAGCAGCGCTGAGAAGTAACACAAACCAATTTGTTTAATTTTGATGGAATCTTGCTTGATTAAAACGTTATACCACTTCTATAATTTATCTTTTTAATTTTTATTTTTGTACCCACAATACTGTGGAATCATTGTACCGACAAGTGCAAATGTACTTTTTTATTTATTTTTCTTTCGATCATTTTTTTATATATTTTCAAACATTTTTTTTTAAATATTAATTAACTAATAGTCACCTTCTTAACTATTAAATAAAAATAATACAATCGATCGATTTTGTCGGTAAGCTTTCTCAGTTCAACTATCATTTTCTATTTTTAAATCTCATCTCCTATACATGAGAATATTAACTGTCATATTCGCCTAGAGTTCACTCCATAAAATATAACCATCCATACAATCCCACGAGCCTCTTATCCATTCTCATTCGATGAGAGCGTAAGAGCAAGTCAAAATAGAAATCTTAATCTTAATTATAAAAAATTAAAGTTCTTTCATATCAGTGATCAAAATCTTAAACAATAATACAAATTTAAACTAATTGATAGCCTAAGACACGCATTATAATTTTTAAAAAGCTTATAGATCCAGTGCAAGGTATCATTTCTTTGTATATGGACCTCTAAACACTCGTACACACAATGATATATGGACTTCTCCAAAGATTCTAGTTTATGGACTTGTGAAGATGGGATTATTTTGCTGAGAAAGATAAAGGCCAGGTGGGTTAATTTTGTTGGTTCATATGAAGATTTTTGTCTTCCATGGATCACTTTAAGATTTTAACCAAAAAATTATAGAGCAGAATTTGAATGGTACAGATCAAACCAGATTACTGAGATTGTCCACAAATTACAGCCAGAAAGAACTTTTCTTTTTTCACAAGAAATTTCTCAAGAAGCTCTTCCGCTCTGGGAAGAAAGAATTATAGCTGTGCTCGAGTTCAATGGCTTAAATATAATGGTATTTTATAACTAATCTACATCCAGTTTGTAACTATTTATAGTGCAGAAGTCATAAGGAATTGCTTCTGAGGAGACAATGAAATCTACCATTATTACGCTAATACTTGTAAACCAAAAATGGAGCCCTATCGGCTACAACTTCACTGTCAGAACTGGAATATGATTTCAGCCTTGTTCATAATTTTCAAGAGGCTGATGTGTCTGGCTCCACATCTTCTGAAGCTGAAAGGTCATTGGCTTCTTTCTTGCCATCCCATTCACTGTTATTCATTGGAGACTCCGACCTCCTCTGCGACCCCGTCCCAAGCCTTCGCTTATGTTCTGAAATTTTTTTTAAGGAAATCATATAAGGATCCAAGAGACGTGAACCTGAACAAAACTATATATGACAGAGTCTAGCCAGAAATATTACTTTTACTAGTAATTGCATGACGAGTTATTGCCAAGAATTCTTCCCACTTGAATTTCCTAAGTTCTTGCTTCTCCTCTGCAGAAAGCTCGAAGTTGGGTTCCCTCCCACACATGAAAGCAGCCCTGGAATATTGGGAAAAAAAGGGACAAATGAGTTCACACATACCCGTTATTAGTCTATTTTGGCACATAATGTCTGCCCAAAAACTTCAGTAATGTACTAATTTCCTTGTTTTCCCTTTGGCCTAATGATTTCCTTCTCCAATTTGGCCCAAGTAGATCACACAATAAAATGCCAACCATGAGAAACGCCAGAAGTCCAAAAGAATAGCGGAACTACCATAAGTAAGCAATTAATAATTCATAATAGAGATGGTATTCTTATCACAAGGTAGTCCAAAAGAATAGCAGACAAACTAAAATACCAATAGGTTTCGCTTTGTTCCCTCCTTTTAATTTGACTGCTAAAATTGTGTCACCACTAGATTTTTCTTTCATCTTAACAGTCAGATTTTAGCTGAAAGTGCACATTGAAGTTTATAGAAAGCTTAATATCCAAATTGAAATGCTTGATAGTGTAAGGATAGAGTTTTCCTCCAAACTAGTTTGGAGGAAGTTAATCTATAAAAATTAAAAGTGTCCATAGACAATTGACATACACATGCATTTTTAAAAGTCTCAAGTTAAAAACTTGTCACGTGTCCCTTCATTAAAAAAGACGTGTTTTTCACAGGATCAATGGACACATGCCAATTTTTTAAATGGGTTAAAGGAAGTTTCCTACAATCCAAAATCTTATCCGGTTTTTGCTGAATTCACAACAAATTCACTCAGTGAGTGAAGTCAAGAGCGTACCCAAAAGACGAGAGAAAAAAATGCTGAAAGTTAAAATAAAAAAGAAGAAAAAGAAAAAGCTGCAGACCAGATATTGAACAGTAAGTTATATATTTGTATATATCCTGACAAATAATGTTACTAGTACCTATCAGTTTGTTGGTCGTTTTGCCTCAATGTTTCTTGAGCAGAAAAGTACTCTCAAAGACTCTTACTATATAAATTCAACTAATGGTGTAGACTTTGGCTATTTTTTATCAATTGAAAGCCAGAAGATTAGACTTCCCGCTATATTAACTGAAATTGATGATTCATGTAAGACAAGTCAATTATCGGAAGACTCTAGGGATCACCCTCATCCTTTACTATCCTTCTTGAAGGATGTCATCTCGTCTCATTTCTACTAGTTTGCAGTTATCTTTCGTACCAAATTGGTGTATTCCGATATTACAATTTCAGACCAATAAAAAATTACTTTCTGCTATATTGTGGCTACCAAAAGTAAGGGATTCTGCCAAATTTAAATCAGGGAAGAGAAATAGATTCTTAAAACATGAAAGAGTGAATTGAGCAACTTTGTTTTGCTTAGAAACATTATTTCAGGGTTGATTGTAGAATGCTCTTTGTTTCCTTTTTTTTTTTATTGGCACTGGCTGTCCTGACCAATCTTGGGGGTGCAGAGGCTCTCAGCAAAGAGTTTCCTGCAAGTGCACCTCGGGTAGTTTAAAGGGAAATTTCCTCAATCTAATGACCCCTAGAATTGTTTGCACCGAAAGGTTCAAATTTTAAACCTGGAGGAAGCATACCATCAAGACCAAGGCTCTTACCACTTGAGCCAACCTCTAGGGGTTGTACACTGCTATATACAAGAGCAAATGTACTCAACTTAGCTAATTCGGTTCTTTTTTTTTTTTGGTTTGTTTACGGGTTTTTTCAGTCAACATAGATCTTTTTCGCGTGTCATCAAAAGGAGGAAAGAGAGGAAAGAACAAAAATTCCTTCATTTCCTAAGATTATCAATGGAGAAGTTTTTCAGTTTCAAAAAACACAAGCATTTGTGTCTCTAGTTACAATAATTGGAAAGTGTAGAATAACTTCAGATGGCAATATAGAAGGAATCAAGAGGTTTTGGTTTTAGACACAGTTGCACAACATCATAAAGACCAATATGGTTTGATCTGTAGGTGCTATAATTTCAAAGAAAAGTGTGAGGCTCGCAATCTTAGCAGGCACTGCTCAAAACAGCAAGGTGGGCAATCACCAAATATAAACCAGGGCCATAGGTAGATAGTAAACACAAAAGATTTGTGCAGCTACCACACAAACAGGGTTATGGTTTTTTAACTTGTGCCAGCTGAGAAATACACTATTCTTCTTTTTCTTCTCTATTCGTAGCGGGGAGCAGGAGGGATTAGTTCATTTTTCTTTATATAATTTCACTGTTATATTATCTTTAATAGAACTCTAGCAAATAAAAAATGTTGGTATGAACAAAGGTTGAAATTCAGAGTTACCTGTCATACAAACGGGCAGCCTGTTCTTGTGAACCAACAGTTCCAAGGTGAATTTGTTTCTTATCAACTTTAATTGCTGCCTGCCATTTCATATTTTTGTAATAGACACCTCTCATCAGACATGGTTCTTGGTTTTGAAAAAGCTTTCTCCTGTGTCGCTTTCTGCGTTTTATTGGTGGCCCTACAATAAAATAATCACAATAATAAGACTAACATATGTCAAGTTTCAGAACAGCCAGAAATCTCACAACATTTTACATGAATGAGATCCATAAGAAAGGGCTAAACTCAGATCATTATACTTCTGAAAAAAAATAAATTGAGATAAAGGAAATGCATTGCCCATGAGAGTCATAAAAATCAAAATACAATCAAAACTATAAAACACGATGATGAAAGACACATGCATCCAAAGTATACAATGCTGTAACTCAATGGAACTATGCAACTAAACCAGGCAAATCTCCAACAGCTCAAAATATGGAATGGGTAAAACACTCTTGCAAACCAGAAACATAGATATAAAAAGTTTTCAAAAGATGTCCTCCAGCTTTTAAGACATCAATAATTTAAGAGGAAATGACTAGTTTTGGAGAGTTTTAAATTGAATAGAATTTATTGACATTCTGTGTAGAAGACTCCTACTTCAGTTGTACTGAAAAGTTTTAGACTTTGACAGTACATGATGCTCTCACTCTTGGTGTCATGTCACCTAAATAATTTTTTTGTTGGTTTACTTGATCATTAAAAAGCACGTGAAGCGTGGGAATCCAATCTTGAAGCATAACTAAAGGACAATGGCTCTTAACACTGAAAGAATGAGCAAGCAGAGGGCCACAAAAGGTTTTCAGATGTACCTAGTTTGTTCAAAGGATAGTCATACAGGAGCTACTGAGGAGGGAAAATGGAAAAGAAAATATGATTCAGAAAATATTGATAGCACGGTTTGTACTCTAGATGAGCAGTATGTGTTGATACCCTGAAAAAAGAACTCCTAAAATACCAAGTGTTGAGATCTTATGAAATTTCTGACACAGCATTGTTCAAACACCAAAATCATCAAATGCAACATAAGATTACATAACCAGGTTTTTCAAACCAAGGGTACTTGATTACTTGAAGTGAGGGATGTTTTCATATAAAGTATTCAAATTGTAGTGCTAATTTCACCAGCTTAATCTATGAGAACTGTTTGTATTCCAACCTCTTTCCTTCTTGTATCACCTTCCTTCCTTCCTTGTTCATTATTTCTATTATCATCTCAGATCAATCTAGTAAAAAATATTCCACAACAACCCATAATCAACTTATTTCATAATAAGAAAAATAAGTTTTTAAGTTTGTCTCTTTAAGGTATCCAGCAATTACAATCTTTCGGCAGATTATCAAACAAAAGTTGACCAAAAATGACGAAAAATATCGCTGCTCTTTGTAGAAGAAATAGAGACAAATTTAAGTTCACTCTGGCTTAATTAACTCAAGCATATTTAGAGCAGATAATTCGCAGAACAACAAACCTGCAACTGGTTGAATGGGCTGCTCTTTGGATGAGCTTGAACCAGTTTCATTTGATGATCCAGATCGTACTTTATTCTGGGAAACATAAACTAAAAAGGTAAGCCCAAAGCATACAATAGAATCATACATCTTGCAAACACACAGCTGACTAGTTAGGACTTATGTCAATAAAGCACATGTGTTTGTAAAACCAAGTCGGGGCATCAAAATCCCAAAGCTTTTAGGATTTTACAACTTAACAGTCTGTTACTCCGAGGCTATCATGTTACCTAGAAGAACATATTTGCCAAAAACAGAATGCCAGTCTCTAACAGACTTTCCAATATCGTATGGTGGATCATCATATCCTGAATCTCACTTTCTTGCCAATGATGAATTCATCATATATCCTGAATCTCACCATAGCATTGTACACCATGTGCAAATACAGGAGAGGAAATATACACATTACTATCTAAATATTTTCAACCATGGTTAATGAAAGCATAAATCTATGTGACGAAACGATCCCCAGGTTCCATTCAGTGACTAAGGGGAGAATAGCTATGTAGTTCTCATGATGATATTGTTCCACCATCCATTTTTCCCTTTACTTCCATAGATTCAATCTCAGGGATTACTTCCATGATTGGATGCTGATGTAAATGGGAGATATGTTAATTTCTTAATTATGCCTAGTTAAGAAATATCCTTATGAGTTCCTTATGACAGAAATATTAAATATATATGATCCACTATGAAGTCAGACCAACCCAGTCGTCAAGCAGCAGAATGAACTATTTTAGCCAAGTAAATGGGGTTGGAGGTTGGAATAACTTACTTGCAGAGCTAATCATTTTGCCACAACAAATCACTAAGATCTATACGTTAACAATGCAGTGGAACAAAACTACTATCTAGGGCCTAAAATTATGAGGGAGGCCCATTATGCTTGGATGGCATTATGGGGTTTTGGGAAAGGAGAAAAAAAGTTGAATATAAATATTATAAAGTTAAAATATTGTTAGAATATAATTTTTTAATATATTTTTGTTTTTGGGATTAGAAAAAGCTGAATTTTTTTTTTGTATTTTGTTTGAAAGTTTTGGAAAGTTGTAATAATTAGGTAATGATTAGATGAAAAAGTTGAAGATTTGAAATTGAAAAATGTTTGTGTTTTGGTGATGTTTGCATGTTGAGATGAGATTATTTCTATCTCATCTCAACATCCAAACCAGCCCAGACAAAATTTTGGACAAAAGAGTATGAATTATAGCGCAATGTGAAGACTTATCAAGGCAGAGTAACAACAACTTCAATGCTCTATCTGATGCTGATGGTTGAATAGATAAGGACTGATACTTCTTACCCCCACTGGCTGGTTTACATCATCTGAAGGTACTGGATGCACTCTGACAGGATTGTTAGTTTGGGTAGGATTTGCAGGAGCAGTTCCATTGAAAACCCTAGGAAGTGGAGCTATGAATGAACTTCTCCCTGCAGAGGCCAATTAATTTTGGTGATAAAACTAAATTCCAGTTCACCAGCATGTAATTATTTAGAATCCGTAACACAGATTGAGTAGTGGCATTTACATTTAGCTTCTACCAGAAAATTATGCTACCTACTCAACAAATAATGTTAATTACTCCGAGTTGGGGCAGCCTATAGAGGACAGTCCAACAGAAGCACACAATAATATCAATGTATATATTTCAAAAAGTAATTACCAGAGCATAGCCCCAAAAGCTTGCGCCTTCGTAAGCTCACCATATTTTGACTCAAATTTCCAATTAATGTACAATGGCCTACTTTTCAACTTCTTTCATGTATCACATAGCTCCCTGGATCACAAAAGGAAGAACACTGTGACAAAGGTACACATGAAACCAAGTTTCAGACAGAAATTACTTGGAAATGACAACGATTTAATGCATTAAATACCAATTTGAAACCATTGAAAAAGATATTATTACAACATAGAAGCACCTGTTATAATAAAGATGAATAAAACAAAAAGAAACAAATATAGTGTTCATACATGAGTATAGAGAACAGCATCAGTTGAATAATACAGTTGCTGATATGACAGTTGGAGAACATGATCAAATTTACCACAAGAAACATCTTTATGTTACTAGTATGTCATTTAGAAACAAGATTCCTACTGAAGGATTACCTGCACTACAATATAGCCTTATTATAAAAATCCTTTATATATTATGCTTCATGTCTTCTCATCGAAGACATGGGAATTCCATGTTTGTGCAAGTTGTTATACCAGCAGGATTACTTCATTGGTGATTTGCCTATCTAAAAATTGGCATTTGGTTACCAAAACTCTAAAAATCACATAAGCAAAGACCCAAGGCAATTTCTAAGAAACTAGTCTACTCGATCAGTGGGATCAAATATCACCATTCGGTCAAATCATCTTAAAAACATCGACTCCTGACACTCAAATTCATCTTGACAAGCTGCAAAGGACTGGCAGAAATTTCACCACCTAAGATATCTCAGCGCCCACACTAGCACAGGAATAAATATAAAATAACTGACAATAATTTCCCATTGAAGTTCCATAAAGAACCAAGCTTGCCTTCGATTTGTATGCATTTAAGGGGAAATAATGCGGTTGATCTTGAACTATCAAAAACAAAGCAATGCAAACACCAAAAACCTTCCATGGTTTGGGCCAATCTTCTTTCAGAGTTGCTGAAATTGGTGCATCAATTGCAAGTTAGTAGAAGGGTAGGAAACATAAAACCCAAAAAGAAATTAAAAAAAAAAAAAAAAAACAGGTTAAAAAATAAGCCACCTAGTGATCCATTGTAATTTGCAGAGACTAATCACAAAACACTCATCATGCTAAACGGGATCAGTGTCAAGAGAAACCAACACAAACACCGAAAGAATCCCCTAGTAGGATTTCCTGATCTCTCTCCAAGGAAACAAAGTCAACCCGACCAACATACCACCTTTGTTGGAGGCGTTAATCGTAAAGACAAGCCCAAATGCACAAGCACAAAATAGAGTCCAACAACACGCTTGTAGGGGCCAAAACACAAGAATCAAGAAATCAAGAGAGCCAAAATAAGAAACGGGAGACTTCCCTGCCGTCAACGCAGAATGCTCACGACCAAAGACCCAGCAGACAAGTCAAGAACGGACTACCCAAAAGGAAGAAGAGGAACAAAGGCACTAGAAAGAGAAAGAGGCAGGCATTGTTTGTACCTGAAGAGGCAGGGAAGGCGGCGGCTGAGGGAGCGTGGAACCGGAGGGGAATCGCAAAGGTGGTTGGTGAGCAAAGTGCAAAGGGATTTAGGAATTTAGGAAGGAAAGGTGGTGAGTGAGTAAAAAAGAGAGGAGATAGAGAGAGAAAGAAGAGATTATGTATTAAGTTTGTGGCTCATGCATCTACCACCTTTTGTTTTTATGTTTCTCTTTCTCATTTGTATGGAGAGGAGGGTGGTGTTGGAGGTGGTTTAATGGTGTCTAGAGAGGAAAATAAGTCTTTTAGAGAGAGAGAGAGAGAGAGAGAGAGAGAAGTTGAATACGAGTAGGAGAAGAACGTATGCCTTTCATATGTACTTTAGTTAGGTTGGTTTCCCTTGCTGCCCCTTTCCAAGCTTTGCGCAAGACCTTGTTTAACTTTGTTGGAATTACTATATCACCCCTTAATACTGTTTTATATGCAGTACCCTTTCCATTTAAACAGCTTTATACATGCATGTGCTCGTTGTGCATAAATACAGAATAATTTTATATATATATATATAAGAAATGTTCTAAAAATGAGTTCCTCTATTCCAAACCAATTGATCCTTGACGTAAGTGTTTTCCAATTAAGGGTGTTTGTGACATTTTACATATATTTAATGCTTATTTGGATGGGGGGCAAAATCTTCGGATAGGTTTGGAAAACACATCTCATACAAAATTCTCATCTCATCTTATCTCATCATTACAACTTTTTCAAATCTCCATATAAAATATAATAAACAATTCAACTTTTTCAAATTCCAATACAACTTTTTCAAATCACAATTTAACTTTTTCAAATCTTAAAACTAAAAAATAATATTTTAAACTTTAAAACAAAACACAAAATTCTCATCTCACCCCCCAAACCTATCCTAAAACTTGAAAATAAAATCTCAATTACATTACATCAAAGCTTCATTGATTTATTCTAAATTCAATTATTTTCGAGTTTTACATAATATAGGCACCAAAGATAATGTTGGTTATGATATATGAGGTCCCTAATAAAGAATGTTTCAAAAACTTGCATAATCATTTTACTATTAATAGCATTTTCTTATTGAAAAATAAATAGAAATGTCTTATAAAGCATGTCTTGGCTTAGAAAATAATGACGATGGTGATGATGACGACGATGAGATAATCCGTGTTAAAATTGTTATGCATCTCTAATGATCCATTATATAAATATGGTGGATAGAGCACACTTGCCATATCCCCCTACATATACAAGTTGGCCTAAACTAAACTAAGCATCAACAACGTTAACAATAATGACAAGAATAATATTTATTTTAAAATTTAGAGTTTATAAAGAGTAATATTAAATAGAGATTTAAGGTTTGCAAACCCTACGCATTCTTTTCTTTTAAAAAAAAAGTAATTTTTTTCATTTAAGCTTTAGATTTACTCACTTTTTTTTTAAAGAAAATGTACGAAACTTTCACATCCTAAAATGATAAATATCATTTTTCACAAAACTCGTGTCACGTTTAGATGCCTAGATTTAAAATTCAAATTCTCTATCTAACCAGGTTTTAAATTTGAATTTCAAATTACATTAAAATGAAAAAAAAAATTGAAATCGTGGCATGGCATTGATTTGAAATCTAAATTCTTTTTTATGTAATTTTCAATAAAGAGAAGTGTTACGTCACAAAAAAAAATTATAAAAATAAATTTACAAAACGTAATGACAATATTAACCTTTCACGAGTGTCACAAAACCTTATATTAAATTAATTATTAAATAAAAGGGAATGGCAAGATAGTCATTTAAGAGAAACCCAATTAACCCATGTACGAAAATACTCATTTTATTTTTTAACTCGTATTGAAAATAATGGGGGGTGGGGATTGAATGGGGATTGTAGGAATTGTGAAGGCTGAAACGAAGGTGCAAATAAATGATTATTTAGTGTGAGCTGGTTGGTAGCGAGGGGCACCGACGAAACGCTGATTGGGTGGGCGGCATTCCTTCCCTTCCCATATATATCAAGTTTGTAGATAATAATGTCTCGCCAACCCCAACCTTATAATCCCCACCTTCACCCATTTAAATTAGAATATTAAATACAGTTATAGAGTGTGTATTCAATTTTTAAAAAAATAATGTATCTATTATTAAAAAAAAAATTATGAGTCTCGTATTTATTTAATTTTTTCAATGTGAATATGTGGCAACGCTTACACTCTATGATTGTATTTGATATTTTTCTTTAAATTAATTTCATAATTTAGTTTTTTTTAATAGTGGATCTCACTCTTTTCAAAATGAGTGTTCGACGCTTGCACAACTCATAACTGTATCTAACATTACTCTAATTCTTACTATCATTTGCTAACAATAATGTTAGTAAATGAGATCCTCTCATTTTATTAACCAAGCTGGTGTGTATGAAGTATTTGATAAAATACTTATATAATATTATTTAATTTAGAAAATATATTTGAATGTTACAAATTAGATTTTATCATTTAAATAATATAAATGGTATGATATATACATCGATTTAAGAATAAAATAACTATGTGCATATAAGCCCATATTGCATAATAAAGAGAATCCAACACCCCCAATGCATGAACTTTGAGAGAGATTTATCAAATTTTTTATAAAATGTGAATTTCATAAAAATAAAAAAGTAAATTTTTTATATTTGATAGAATTTGTTTTTTTATAAAAAATTCGAATAAAATTTATATATTTAAAATTTGTATATATTATTTGTCAGGATCCACAAAGAGGTCAAGGTGGTATAGGCTGGACGAATAGCAGATTGCCACAAATGCGGCCGTCGCCTAAAGTGAATGCTCTGCTCCCTACTACGTACCAGGAGGCGCCATCTACAATAGTATAGTATAAAGTCAAACATGAACAGCCGACGCAAAGTCACCGTACTCCCCACGTGTGGTACAGTGGCAACCTAGCCGCGTTCATACATGGCGTCACGCACACGTATTTGCCCAAAGTAGCCGCACGATGATTTGACCTTTTTCATGTTGACTCTTCATTATTATTATTTTTAATAATTTTTTCTTATCAGTCATTATTTACTACTCACGCTCTACACTCTACTAAAAAAAAATTATGAGGTGTGAGAGTGAATAGTAGCTGATGCATAACAAATCCTTTTTTTTGTATTTTATCTTTATTTTGCGTGGATGTTGAAATGAGATAAATTTTTTGTAAATAATAGTAAAATAGTTTGTGAATAGTAAAATAATTTTAGTAAAGATGTTTTATATAGTTTTGAGAAAAGAAGGAGAAAAAATTGAATAAAAATATTATTATAATATAATTTTTTAATATAATTTTTATTTTAAAATTTAAAAATGTTAAATTGTTTTCTATGTTTTATTTAAAAGTTTGTAAAAGTTGTAATGATTAGATGAAAAAATTAAAAATTTGAAATAAAAAAGTGTTTATATTTATGGTGTTTAGATATTGAGATAAAATATGATGAAATAAGGTAAAATGAAATCATCTGACAATCCAAAACAGGGCCTTACTTATACAATACGAAAGGTAATACTTCCATCTTGTTTTAAGATATGAATAAATTATTCATAGAGGTCGGGTGTTGAAGCTCCCACCGCATGTAATTTATATTCCAAGAGTACCTAATAATTTTTTCTCTCAAATACCTCCTTAAACATTACCATTAAAAATGTTTATCAATCACATTTTTTTAATTAATATATTACTATTTTGTGTACATATAGACCAATTCAAGATTTTTTTTTTTTTTTGAGGGGCCAAATCATTAAGATTTCTTTGTTTTTAAGTGCTAAGCCTTCTTAATTGCTATTACTCTAAAAAACAAATTCTATTATCAATCCGACGGGTAAAACATATTCAATAAAGTACTTACATGTCATAATTTAATTTAGAAAATGAAATTTAAAATTTGAATTTTACAAATTAAATATTGTCATTTAAATAATGTAGATGATGTGTTCTATATATCGACTTGAGAATATAATAAGTCCAAATCAGTTTTAAATAATTCACAAGATTTATTGGGATCAAGCTTAATATTTATGTATACATGTATCTTATGTATGTATGCATGCATGTATAATCAGTATGTTGACTTGAGTCCTATTTGGTTCGCCAAGTTTAAGCCCTTAATTATCGTAAGGGATAAGAAATTTTTTGGAAAGGACGTATTGACAAAGTTTCCAATGACATATTAGTCAAAAAAGTTGGAACAAGTTCCATACATTAGTACTTAGTCAAGGCAAAAAAAAATAAAGATAAAGGTCATATTTGAATTTAATTTAAAAAGTCTTCACCTCAATTAAAATTGTTTAGCATTGAGTTGGTTTTGCAGTATGAGAAATAATATTTATAATTATAAAATGTGCAAGTGACGTGCATCTATTTTAAAAAAATAGATGTACTTTTTTAAAAGAAATGCACGGAACTTGGACAGTCAGATCTCGTTTGTTTTCACAATACATCGTATCTCATCTAATCATTATAATTTTTTTAAATTTTCATATAAAATAAAATAAACTCTTTAACTTTCAGATTCTAAAATAATAATAATATTAAAAATTATATTCTAACAATATTTTGTTTAATTTTTAATTTTTATTTTTTATTTCAACTCATGTCAACTCATATAGAAAATAAACTAGGTATATTTCAAAACCTACAAATAAGCAAGGGCTTTGAAAAAACACACGGACCCGCCGGTTCGGCCAAGGCTGTGACGTTTACTGGTCGAGATTAGGCAATCTGAGCAGGAGATGATAGGTATGGTACCTTATTGGTAAGTGGTTCGTATTGAACCCAAAATTCCAAAGTCTTACTGCCACATTTATAGTACGCTCTTTCCCTATCATATGCAATAGGGATCTGATACCATTTGACAATTCAATTTGATTTCGTTGAGGGTGAAGACCCCATGAAGGCAAGGTACCAGAGCATCCTTCAACCTTGGAGCGTGGGCAGGGAAAGGTATAGGCAGGGAAGGGTACTGATGTCACGGCCATAGATGAAGTGGAGGTAATATGGTTGGCCCGAAGAGTGTTAAAGAATATAATACCAATAATCATATTTACCTCTTCCTATCAGTTTAAACTTTTGAGACAAGTAGTAATTTCACATGATATCATAATAGAAATCCTGAGTATGAATCTTAACTCTACACTATATACCATTTAATTAAATATTTTACGTGTTGTGTCACCCCATTAAGGGGATTGTGGCCTACATGTGAGGGAGAACGTTAAAAATATAATACAAATACTTAAATCTAAATCTTTCTATCAATTTAAACTTTTGAGACAATTTGTAATTTCATAGCATGAACCGACATAAGCCTATAACGTAGTTAGGTGAGAAAGTACCAGGGTGATCGAGAAAGTGGCGATGAACGGATATGTGACCATCCAGATGATATGATTTGAATTGATTTATAAAATTTAAATTTTTAATAGTAATAATGCGATGAGGTTAATAAGCTTGGTGGGAATGGGAAAAACTCCACCAAAAGGAATATAGTGAACCTGTATAAATACCAGAGACCAACCAAGGTACAATCTAACTTGAAAATATCTGCCTCTTAATTGAATAAAAAGTAATGCTACATACAGTCGTAGAGTGTACAAGTACTGTAATTATTTTGAAAAAGAGTGAAGTTTATTATTAAAAAGTTAATTTTTTTTTCATGTGAGTCTCATATTTACTTATTTTTTTTTAAAAACTTGCACGACGCTTGAGTCTAGGGGTGTAAAAAAAATACTAAGAAATCGGTCTGGTTTTGGATCAATCTGGAACTGGTTTCCGTTATGACAAAACCAATCGGAACCGGTACTAGGCTTTTTAGGCCCGAACCGGACCAGACCGGTTCCATATAATATATATTTTAAATTTTTTTTTTAACATTATATATAATATTTTTTATAATTTATATATATATAATATATATAATAATAATATAAATTATAATTATATATAAAATAATGTTATTATAATTTATAAAATAAAATTTTAATCTTAAACATGAAAATTTAATTGATCATATGCTTTAAACATAATATATATTAATAACATTTTATCATAAATTAATTTAAAAATAAACTGAAATTGTAAAACTTTAAACTGAAATTGATAAATCACATCAATATTTTTTTTATCACTTAGAATCAGTTTAAAATTGAAAAAAAAAATCTAAATATCAAAAGATTTGAATTTATATACCAAATTTGTAAATAAGATCACTAAATATTATTTACCAAAAAAGAAAGAAAATCACTCAAATATTATTAAAAAGTTTTGATAGCCTAATAAATTCTCAATATATTCTTTTTGATAAGTACATAATACATTAGTAAATTAGTAATACTAATATAAATTAGTATATAATGTATATTAATTACAATTTACATTTTATGGCCTAATACTAATAGTCTAATGCTATATTACTATTAGTAATATACTTTAAGTCTATATATAAATTAGTATATAAATCACTATACTAAATAATTACATATGAAATAATGAAATAGTAATAGTAATACTATTAGTAATTTAGTATTAGTATACTAACACTGTCACTCTAGTCTATCAATAATATAGTTATAATAAATTAAACTCATTATAACGAATACTAACATATAGTTATTCTAATCACTATAACTAATACTAATGTATATACTAATACTAATAATCTAATATAGACTATAGTTATACTTATACTAATATAGTTATACTAAATCATTATAACTAATACTAATTTATAGGCATATAGCTATATTAATAGTCTAATATAGACTATAGTTGTACTTATACTAATATAGTTATACTAAATCACTATAACTAATACTAATATATATCTATACTAATAGTCTAATATTAATACTATTATATAGTTATACTAATCACTATAACTAAATCACTATAGTCTATAACTATATATATTTAGTATCAATGTATTATTATATTCTTTAATGTATAACTATATAGTCTATATATAGACTTATAGTATTAATATCACCATATGTAGTAGTAACACTATAATAGAATAATATATAGTACTAGTATATATTAATATATTAATATATTACAAGAGTTATAATATAAGAGTTTAGTAATAATTTTAAGAGTATTAGTAAGAGTTATAATATATTACCACTATAGTATTAGTAATAATTTTGATAAATAAATTAGTGTATTAGACTTTAATGGATTACACATTAATGTATTAGACTTTAATGTATTTATAATAATATATATTAATATGTATATACTATAAACCATCACGAAACGACGACGTTTCCTCTCCAATGAATAAAACCTAAAAGGCTAAAATATGATGATCACCCGAGGCCCCTGGCCCTCTAGCCCTCACTCTTTGCCTCTCTGCCCTCTGGTCTCTGTCTCACGCAGTTGCACATCTTGTCGTCGCCCCCTCAGCCTGGGTCCCCTCCCTCTCGTCGTCACCCCCTCAGAAACATAGACCCTTACTCTCGCTGTTGCACCTCCCCTCACTGCCTCACCTCTTGAGCCGTTCCCATCACACACACAGCCCCTCGGACCCTCTCTCAACACTGTGCTGCCCTCTCATCTCTCACTGAGTCACGCAGCCCCTCATGTATCTGTTTGTCTCCCACTATCTCACTCTCACCACCTCACGCAGCCCTCCCATCTCTCACGCAGCCGGCAGCCCCTCTCTCACATCTCTCTGTCCTCGAGTCTTCGACGGTAATTTTTCTCACTTAATTTTCTTTTTCATTTCACTTATTTAAGTTATTTGAAATTACTTTGAAATCTGATATGAATCATATGATATTGATGGCATCCGGTATGTTGGGTCATATCGTTTGCTATAATATAACGATGACTTTCTTTATTGGCATAGCATACTTGAAGCACACAATGACAGCTAGGGTAGTCCTTGAACCATGGGTGGTTCTTTCTTATTAAAGGTTTAGATGCATTTTGTCTAGAATATGACACTGATTCCATGGGTAGTTAAATGATTGCCTCAATCAACTCATTACCCAGCTATGTAACAGATTTTGGAATAAAACGGATTTTTCAAAGCAGTTTTTTTTTTTTTTTTTTTATTGAATAGATTTTGTTTTTAGAAATTTTCATTTTATAAAAATTGGAAAATCGGACCAGAATGGATAAGTCAAAAGTACAGGATTAGGAAGATAAATGGTATGTAGTCAGTTTTAAAAGATGCAAAATCGGTGGTACTGGTTCGGTCTTAGATTTTGTCTAAAATCAGACCAAACTGGATGGATTATACACCTACTTGAGTCCACAACTGTAAATATTATTTCCGAAAATTAACCTGAGAGCCATCCCCGTTGGGATACTCGGAGTCTCTTTCTTGTTTATCGCAGCACAACTAAGAAGCACCGTGGGCCTGGCTAACGGGAGGGACTCTGTTCTAACATGACCTATTGAATCAAATATATAAATATATATTTTTTAACTTTTAAATTTTTTAGAAAAAAATAGGTTAGAAAAGTTGTTTCTGTTTAAGAAAGTTCCAAAAATGGGGAAAAAAAAAACGAAGTAAATTTTATTCAGTTCGGTCAAGTCAGGTTGTCAAATGGCAGGCCGCAAATATTTGCTATTTTCTTGAAGGAAAGTGGTATTTAGTATCCCATTTGACAACTCTTTATGACAATTATTAATAAGATTTTTTTTTTCATTTTTTGTCAGATTTTTACATTTATTCAAATAAAAATGAATTTTTCCTGATGTGTGTCAAATATGAAAGGGGAAAATATAAAAAATGATATATATATATATATATTTTTATGGCTATAAAAAATAGTTGTCCCGTAGCATGGCCTTTTTATGTGGGGGTGGGGCTTTACTTTCTATTGGTCTGATGAATATGGGCTCTTTCCGTCGTCATGGGCCTTTTGAATCCAAGCATTTCTTTTAGGATTACAAGCTCATTCTACTTGCTGGGGCTAGGTCAGGGTGAGCAACCGGGTCGGATTTTTTTTCAGTCCGATTTAGAATTCAGAAATCCGGGTGAATTAGGCGATTATTTGCCCAAGGTATGCTTACTATTCTCTTGTGATTAACTTTGACATATTATCAATGACGAGGAATTGTTTTAGGGCATGGTGACACCAAATATTTTTAAAATTACTCGTAACTTCATACTCACTTAAATATAAAAAATACTTTTCTATTTCAAATTTTAAAACTTTTTATCTAATCATTACTCAAACACAAAAATTAATATAATTTTTATAAACATCAAAAGAAAAATTATATTAAAAAATTATATTCAATTAACTTTTTAACTTTATCTATTTTTTTCACAAACTTTAAGACAATACTTATTTTAAAAATATTTATATTCAAAATTTTCTCTTCTATTTTTTAAAATCTAATATTTTTTTTTAGAAAAATCTACACAACTTCTTACTATTCACACAACCTCCACACACCATATTTTTTTAAATTCTTATTATTTTTTTCTTTTATCAAATACTTAATATATGAATAATTAATAGAATAATTGAATTAGTTTAAAAAAAATAAACACAAATAAAAAAAATAAAAAAATATTAAAAAATTTAAAAATTTAAAAAGATATAATATGTGGAGATTGAAAAGTTGTGTAGCATTACTCTTTAAAATTTTGTGAATAGTAATACTGTAATACTACCATTCACAAAATTTTAAAACACTTTAACCATCTTACGTATGAAAAGATGGTTCTCTTATTAAGGTTTTATTTAAGAGAAATGATAAATACAGTCGTGAGTGTGCAAGCGGCGTGCAGTCGCTTTGATAAAAAGTGAATAAAGATGGGACCCACTTGAAAAAAAGTTAAGTTTTTAATAGCGGATCCCACTCATTTCTAAAGCGACTGTATGACGTTTGCGCATTCCACGACTGTACGTAGAATTACCCTTTATTTAAACTTTAAAACAATTCCACGTGAGAAAAAAGAAGAACGAGCGTACATTTATTAATGATTGTACTCCACATGATGCTTGTGGCTAAATCCAGATTGTTGGGTGATTATAAACTTAATCCTAGGTTAGATTTGATGATTTGATTGACCGACAAGTGGAATTTAAGAATTAATTAATATTTTCTGGCCTCTATTGTATCACATAATGGATATACGCATCCAAGCCATTCTCAAACGAGTCACCACTTGTTTGCGGCCATGATTCACTTCTTGGGGAGGTTTGGATAGCGGGTTAAAATGATATAAAAGTTGAATAAAATATTATTAAAATATTATTTTTTTAATATTATTTTAAAAAATTAAATTATTTATTGTATTTTATTTATAAATTTAAAAAAGTTGTAATAATTAATTAGAGAAGATCATAAATTGAGATATTTTCTGAATCCAAACAAGACTATAGTCTATTATCCCAAATTAAAGAGAATAGCCATTAGAGCACTTAAAAGAATGATAGACACTTTTATTTTATTATATAAAAGGTTGACATCCTATAAATCTTATTAATGAACCCACATTTGTGACCGAATATCTTAATTACATATGTGTTGTGTAAGAGCTACATACTTCTTCTGAAAAAAAATCATGGGAACTATTGTGAAAAAATTAATTTTTTTTATCTGAGTCTCATATTTACTCAATTTTTTAAAAAAAAGTGCGCGACTAATGCACATTAATCTATAACTGGAAATATCTTTTATCTTTGATATATATATATTTATATACATAGTTTGGTGAAAGGGTCGAAGAAATCATCGGCAATAAAGAGAGGGCATCCACCATGCCGAATCTCCTTGGGAACTACCTTGATATCATTCCCACCTTGGATTTACCCGCTAGGGTGTTGAGTAATTGCAATGTAAAAGATCCCCCATAAGCATCTTGAAGAAAGAAACACAACATCTGAAAGATTAACAAAGAAATAACAAATCATAATATATAGTATTAATTGGTTTTGCAATTGCAATTCAAGTCCTTTACACATACTTTCTTTTCAAATACAAAGTAATTAGAGAAATTCTTTGTAGCAAAGTCCAATAGCTTTCATATAGCTTTATATATATATATATATATATATATATATAAATGGCGGATTCAACTTGGAAGACCAGCGGCCAGTTTCGCCCTCAAATCTTTGCGCAATATTTTTCCCGACGGCGACTTTGGAATTGCATCGATGAAAAATACTCGGTTTATTCTTTTATAAAACACCACCTGAACCATCACAAATCATGACATGTATACAACCTCAAATTAAGATAGAAGCCAAAAACCTTATTTTTTAAAACAAAATTTAACGCAGAAAAGTCAAAGTTTTTAGCAAGATTTAAGATTAAAAGTCACCTGTTTAGACACAAACTGCTTAATCTCATCTTCTGTGATGTTAGAACCACTTGATCGCACCACAAAAGCAACAGGAACTTCTCCCGCTAGATCGTCTTTCATGCTGTATATATAAATGGCAAACATCATTCACGTGCATGGGTGCTGATTAATGTGATTAGATATGAGACATTACATTTTTTTCAGTAAAATATGATGTATATATACAACAAGTCATATCAATTTGCGAGTGTTAATATTTATGAGATTTTTTTAAACCAAACATTTCTGACAGCCAAATTAACTTACGGGACGACAGCAGCATCAGAGATATTAGGATGGGTGAGTAGCAAGGCCTCAAGTTCGGCAGGGGCAACCTGAAACCCTTTGTATTTGATCAGTTCCTTCAACCGATCAACGATGAAGAGCTCGTCGTCTTCGTCAATGAAGCCGACATCGCCTGTATGTAACCAACCCTCTCTGTCTATGGTTCTGTCTGTTGCTTCCGGATCATTAATGTAACCTGAACAATATATATCAACAAGGCTAAGGAAGATGATCTCAACATCAATCTAATCTAGATAATAATAGCAATGATAGAAATGAAAGTAATGGGTCAAGATCCGAAGAGATAGACACATAATGTTGATCCTGTAAAGTAGTGCTAACTTATACGTACGTACGTACCTTTCATGATCTGGTCTCCTCTAATGCAAATCTCACCAGGTTGGTTGCGGGGCAGGGAGGAACCAGTTTCGGGGTCGACAATCTTCATTTCTGCATTCCTTACAACAGTGCCACATGCTCCTGATTTCACCTCAAATGGTTCTTTGGCAAATGCCAAACACATTGACAGTACCGGACCTGCCTCTGTCATTCCGTATCCCTGTATTTTTTTACAACCAAATATTTTGTTTAAGTTCATCGTGAACAAAATTAAGCACTTCTCCATGCACCAAAGAAATTTATGAGAAGCATTAAACAGTTCCCAAGAAGACCTACATCGGTACTAATTAAGAACAATTTCCTATCTGATCTAGATGGTACTTTTTAAGGCCTAATTTGGGTAATATGAGAGTACTTCACTACTATTTATTATTTTATTATTATTTTTTACTTATTTTTTACTACTATTCAATATTCTATCATTATTTTTTTACACTATTAACAAATCAATACCTGAGAATACCTCTTTACCTAAATGCAACCTAGAATGATCTACATATGAGTTTTTAGAGTTTTGGGATTTTTTTGAACCATTCTAAAATATAAGTCGTCTAGACAATATAAATTATCAATGAATATTGCAAGACATATTTTAAATGTATCTCTCGTTTTGGACCAAACTCTAATGATATAACGCTCAATAAATGTATCTAGTTGCATAATGTCCTCTCATTTTTTTTTTTTTTTTAAAAGTCAAGGTCTAGAGAACTCTTATCTTAACAGTTCTGCCTCCATTATTGACTAGATAGCTAGCTGGCTACCTCTATATCCTCCATTATCAAAATTATTTATCATTTTGTTTTACTATCAACCAGGTTTGGTATACTCTCTTCCGAAAGTTAGGGGTAATTAAAGAGAAAAAAGAAAACTAAAACAAGGAAAGAAGAGATATATGGTTGGTGAGATGATGTGTGGAGACGCTAACCATAATATAAATGTGGGTGAGGCACACATGATCTAAGTTTTCTATAATTTTCGAACTCAACACATTCTATATATATATATATGTATATGTACATATAATTCAGAGATTCATAGACTATATATCTATCTCTGAACTGTAGAAAACGTTTGGACAGAAATTATAGGAAATTATGCTGCATGGCTTCTTGAACTTGGAAGCTTGACCACTCACAAAATGATTGGAGTCTCTAATTTACTAGAGTGAGGACAAAGGAAGATGCATACCACATACCAAACCATTAAAGCGATCCTGATTAATGAGGAAGATGAGTAATGTTAGATACAGTCATAAGTTATGCAAGCATCGTGCATTCATTTTGAAAGAGTGAGATCCACTATTAAAAAATTAAAATTTTCACTTGAATCGTATATAATATATTTACTTTTTTCAAAAGGAGTATACGGCGATTGTGGATTCTATGACTGCAAATATCATTTCTCTTTATTGATATGTTATATTTACTTTACAATAAAAATAGCTTTACAATATAACATACCACATCAAACCATATTAATTTATGAATTTATATCTTTTTGTGGCTAAAACATTTCTCTTAAAAGAATTATCCAAAACAAATAAAAAAGTTTAGGCCCTAAAATGCTCAATAAATACCTCCGGTTGGTAATTGTTCTTGCACGAGTTGAAAGAAGGAGTAGGTGACCTGAAACACTATCTTAACTGCTCCATCATTGATGACTAGCTACCTCCCCACCCCAATCTTCTCATGCATATTCTTCGCCATCATCTCCCTCTTTTTTTTTTTTTTTTTAAAATAAATTTTTAAGTTTTTAAATTGATTTTTGAAATTTTTTTTAGAGAATAATAGTGACTACAAACAAAAATACTTTATTTATCTTGATCTCCTAAGTTATAAATGTGTTTAAAAATAAATATTATTTTCCTAATAAATCTCCCTAAGAATTGGAATTTTCTCATTTAAAATATTATATGGAATAAAATTAAATGGAAAATAATATACCTAAAATATTAAGTTTTAGTAAGAATGACAAAAAATTTACTTTGTAGAGCCCCCCTTGCTTCGTCACTTCATATACTATATATTCTTGTTCCACTCTATTTTATTCTGATATAAAAATAAAAAATAAAAAACAGTGAGAGAAAATGGATATGCATGATTGGTGACCTGACATGGAGACCCCTTCTCTTTTTGGAAGCTTGACCCATAAAATATTAAATACGTTAGGAGGAGACATGATTAATTTATTCCAGTGAGACGAAAATGCATGCCAGGAATATGGATCACAGAATACCACAACATGACAGCGATCCGAGCTAGATTATTAATTGTAAGACATGGATCGCCATCCGTTTTCTGGGAGGGGTTCTTATGAAGCTTGACCCACAACAAGCATATGCATGGTTCGAGACATTTATCGAGATAATTTGTGAATAATAATGAGATGAGATGAAAATTTTATAAATAATAATGAGATACGACACATATTCTTTATAACACAATATAATCATTAGTAAAGGTTAAATTTTCAATATTTATTTTGAGATTTTCTATTTTTAAATCGGTGTGATGTATAATATTTACAGCACTTATTTAATAAAATTCGATTTATAACATTTAAATTTTCAAATTACGTCACATGAATACTTTATTAGATGGGTAGGTAGACTTGTAAATAAGATTTTTATTTTTTATTTATTTATTTAAAGATGAAGAAGTATTGCAATTCGTTTAGGCTTATTAAACAAGACAAACTTGCATGTTGGAAACGACCAATAAAACCCAAGGATTATTAATTAAGCAAAGATTGAAAAGAATCCATACCTGACCAAATTTAGCATTGGGAAACTTTGCCTTCACAGTTTCTTCAATTTCCTTTCCCAGCGGCGCCCCTCCACATTTGAGCATTTTTATCGACGAAAGATCATACTTATCGAGATCTGGGGACTTAGATATGGCCAACACAATCGGTGGGACAATGGGCATGATGCTCACCTTGTACTTCTGTATCAGCTGCAGCAGGGAAACAATCTCGAACTTGTGCATGAGCAAAATGGCTGCTCCAGCTCGTAATCCGCAAAGAAAGACAGAGTTGAGGGAGTAAATGTGAAACAGAGGCAGCACGCACAGAATCACGTCCTCGCTGTGGAAGTAGAGGTTTGGATTCTCTCCGTCCACCTGCTGAGCCACGCTCGTCACCAACCCTTTGTGCGTTAACATCACGCCTTTGGGTAGCCCCGTCGTCCCCGAAGAGTAAGGCAGTGCCACCACATCGTCGGGGCTGATGTCAACCGTCGGGATGTTGTTCTCGTCGGACTGTGTTAGCTCCGAGAAATGCAAGCAGTCTTGCGGGGGTGAGTCGTCGATGCACATGATCTTAACACCATTTTCGTGTCCGAAATCCTTCACCTTGTCGTAGTAACATGCCTGAGTGATGATGAGCTTTGCTTTGGAGGATTTCGCTTGCTTTGATATCTCTGCAGCTGTAAAGAAAGGGTTGGCAGCCGTGGTCATGGCACCTAAATGCGACGCACCGAGGAAAACGAAAGCGAATTCCGGCGAGTTGGGTAGCAAAAGCATGACAACGTCTCCCTTCCCAACACCGAGCTTGTTGAGGCCGGAAGCGACCTTGCGCGCGGTGAGCTCGACATCATAGTACGTGTACACCTTGCCGGTCGAACCATTTATCAAACAAGGGCGCGAGCCGACCTTCGATATATTCTCAAAACAATATGAGTGCAGAGGGAGATGTTTGGGAATGTAAATGTCAGGGAGTTTCGACCGGAAAACCAGCTCCCCTGGCTGCTCTGTCTGGATAGCCATAAGGACTGCCAGGAAAAGAGACAAGAAAACCAGGGAAATGTTGGGTCTTTGTTGCTGGTGAGCTTGGGGTCGAAAACATCGATCGTATAAAGGTGATAAAAAAAGGAGAGGATCAAGATGGAAGGGGGTTGGTGAAGGGGTGTAATGGGGATTGTGGAGTTTCGTCGAGGTTGGAAAGGGGAAAAGGAAGCAATCTGCAATGGGGGAAAAAACACTTGGTTGGTGAAGAAGGAGATTGAATATTGTTGTTGGGTTGGTGAAATTGGTATTGGGTGGTGGAGGTGGTGGGGTCTGAATTAAGGCATTGGGTAGTGCTGCTTTCTAGTTTCTCCCAATAAGCAGGCTTTTTACCTACTTTGACGTGACCGAGAGAACGTTTTTGATGGCTGCAGCACCGAGCGTCTAGCTTCAGCCTTCACCTACCTTTGGAGTTACGAGTGTCTGAAGCCCAATAACCATGCCTACATGCAGCAAAATGGTCTTCCTTTTTTGGGCTAAAAGCAAAGATTTTTGGACTTCTAGGCTGTCTAGTTTGGGCTTTAGAGTGTTTTGTTCAGTTTGCTTAAGCCCGCGAACATTCCATTCCAAATTCCCAGCGAGTTCTTAGATTAGCCCAACACAAACTAATGAGGACTGGTTTGGATATAGAAATTATCTTAATTTATCTTATTTTATTATTATAAATTTTTTAAATTTTTATATAAAATATAATAAAAAATTTAACTTTTTCAAATTTCAAAATAATAATAATGTTAAAAAATAATATTCTAATAATATTTTATTCAATTAATCTAAAATCATCTTATCTCATCTTATTTCATTATCTAAACAATCCCTTAACTCACTCATGTTGACGGGCAGGTGGATTTTTTGAATAGAAATTATATTACCAGATAGAGTTCGTAAATGCCACGCATTTATTTTTAAAATAAAATGAACAAATATATGATCTATATAAAAAAAAAATATTTTTTTAATAATTTTTGTCTAGCGTTACTCTTTGTTTGAAAAAGAGGCAGGGCAGTTTCCTGCGGACTACTTTCTACGTGGACTCAAAACACACCGTTTGGATGAAAAAACGGTGCGTTTAGCATTTCTTCTTCTTTCTCCCAGACTGCTTTCGGTTTCCCTTCTCACCTTCTACTTCTCTTTAGTCCTTCCCATTGCAATACGAAATGCGAAACTGTGTGAGGATTTCTGCAAGAGGACGTGCATTTCTAGCACCAGGATCTTCTGCAAGGGGCCGTGCATTTCTGTCGGTTTGATTTTCTGCAAGAGGACGTGCATTTCTGTCAGTTTGATTTCATACTAGGTAACTCACTACTCCATCTCAGTCCATTTCTGCAAGGGGTTGCTGGGTTTGAGGATTTTTCTATGGGTTTCCTTCTATCTTTTTCATTTTCCTTCCCTGTTTGTCTCATGGGTTTTTTTTATCTCAGTAAATTTCTACAAAATCTGAAACTCAAAAAATACAACCCATAGATTTTTTTCATGGGTTTCTTTCTTCTATCTTTTTCACCGAAAAAGAAACCTGCTTTTGTATGTGTTAAGAATCTTCTATCTTTTTTCTTTTTTCATTTCCTTGAGGAAATCTATTGGAAACTGGTGAAGATGATAACCTGCAGAATGCGAAGAAAAGGTCGAAGCACTGGGCTCAGGTGATAATGCGTGGGTATTCTTCTTCATTTCTTCGTCCGTTGGTTTTCTTTTTTTTTAATAAGTGCCACGTCAGCGCAGTGAACAGGGCCTCCCTCCGCATTTCTACGCCTGTACGTAGCGGAACTGGGATTTTTAGCAACTACTTGAACTTTTCTTCTATACATAGTCAAATGGAATCTCTCTGGTTTTTTCAAAAGAGAGTTAATTGGGTTGTAGCTTTCATTTCTTTTCTTTTTTGGCCTTTTTCTACCTTTCGGTTAGCTAGAAAAAATGAATATAAAGCAAATGACCCGGATCATTTATTGGGATGGTATGAACATGATGAAAAAGATCACCTTAAAATTTGTAAAATTCTTTTAAATGAAAATGAATTTTCAATTAGAAGAACTTCGGAATTTTTGAAAAAATGAAAACGAAAAAAAAAAAGAATTTTTATTGATGCATGCATGGGTAATTAATTGTCAAATGATGATTTTCCTTCTTCATAAATCTCTATTCAAAACTGTCAAAAAATATATATTTACCGTTTACGGACGTTGTTTTTTACATCAATATCATGTATATATCTCTCGGTCTATCTATATACATGCTTCTGGTCAGTTCTGGATATATCAAGATAAGAGTTCTAAAAATCTTAATATAATTGAGCCATCATATCTAAACTTGTCTTCTTGTTAATTAATAATGATGATTTGTTCCACTTTTAACCTGATTATATCACAAAGTGATCATACACTTATATCCTTACATATTTATTATACATATATATGTATGTATATATCGAAATAAGAATTGTACAGATCTCAATATAATTAAGAACTGTCGTCTCCAAACTTATTATCTCCTAAGCAATGATAACAAAGCAATACTTTACACCCCATAAACGTACGTACATTGATTTTTTTGTTTTTTTTTAAATTATCACATTATTTATCTATCTTACATGACCCTACATTCATAATTGACTGTGTGTGAAAGCCTCACACAGTGAATTCCTTTTTGTTAGTTTTCTCCTTTTTCAGTAAGTCAAGATGAAGAAGATTCCAAAGCTTCAAACCCCTAGCTGAAGTTACAAATTGCTTTTAAAAAAAAGAAGAAAAAAGAGGAGTCCCAAATCTTCCAATCAGAGACGACATCTTCTCAGCTAAGGCTTAATTTCTTTGTTATTTATTTTCTTGATGCCACTAATTCCATTATAGTACATGAAACATAGGCATTCTGCTTTGCCGAGTGTGTGATCAGGGGCTGATTGTTCAAACAGAAACCTTGAAATATGGCAAAAGAATTAGCCTCTGACCTTGTGTCTTTAGATGATGTTTACTTCTTACTAGTCTCTGATGGTGAACAAGAAAATGATCAGACTTTCACAGTTGAGGATGAACAGTATGCAGAAGAATTGCAGTTTCAAGAGGTTCTAATGGGCTCCCTGTTCACTTCCCAAATGGCAAACAAGGAGGACTTGTCCTCTTCATCCTCACCAGAAATTCAAGCAACTCCTCCAGCCCCATATGCAGAGCCAGTGGAGGGTACGGAAGAAGCAGGAGAATCATCTCAACATTGCATCTGCGAGATTTGTGATGAAAGGAGACACAGTGACGAGATGTTCAAAAATGAGAGCTGCGTTCACTCATTTTGTTCAGTCTGCATTGGGAAACATGTTGCCACAAAGATCCAAGAGAGCATAACCGTTGTTTGTTGCCCCGGATTGGACTGCAAGGCTGTGCTGGAACACGATGCTTGCGGGCCATTGCTTCCCAAAGACGTGCTGGAAAGGTGGGAAGTGGCGCAATTCGAAGCGCTGATTCCTGCATCCCAGAAGTTTTACTGTCCGTTTTGTTCAGCCATGTTGGTGAATGATGGCGATGAAGGAGAAGTCATTAGGCAGTCAGAGTGTCCATTCTGCCATAGATTGTTCTGTGCACACTGTAATGTTCCCTGGCACCCAGGGGTAGATTGCGAAGAGTTTCAGAGACTGGATGAGAATGAAAGAGGGAGGAACGATCTCTTGGTGAGGGAGCTTGCAAGGGATAGGAAATGGATGAAGTGTCCCAATTGCAATTACATTGTGGAAAGGACTGAGGGTTGTTTACACATTACTTGCAGGTCAGTTCGTTTTCATGATATTATAAACTGATTGGCACTGACATAGCTAAATGTGATTCGTTAGATTTATTAATTTATCACGTTAACTCAACTCGTGTAAGTTAATAAACTTAATTTTGTAAAATCTTTTTGTAGATTAAGCATTTATCTATCTTCAAAACATTACTGAGCAGAACTTGAACTTGGTTAGATGAAACATTTGCGCAAAGAACATAATTTTTTATAATAATAAACTTGAAGATTGTGCAAAGGCAACGTGTCTTTTATGCAATTAAACCTCAGACCCGTCACATGGACCATAAATTATGATGTTCATTATGTTACAATAGATCATGTAAAATACAGACATGCTAAAATATAAAACTAATTTGCATAAACAAGTTAATATTTTTGGTTGCAGGTGTGCGTTCCAGTTTTGCTATGGATGTGGAGTACAATGGGCTGACGACCATGGTGGTTGCCGGCCAGATTAAATCCAAATCTTTCGTGGAGTTGTTGAAAGAAAGAGTTCGTATTTAGGGATGGAATGCGTCAAACTGCTTTGTTTTTGTTTTTTGGTTGGAGTACTGTGTATGTATTTTACGTGCACGTACAAAAATGCAGGACATGATCACCAGCATTAATTTGGGAAAGTTTTAAGGAAACTTGAAATATTGTGATCTCCTGCCACTGTTTGATTTATGCTTGTGATGATGATCTAAAATATGAGTTTAAGTACTATTTTCTTATTATGTTTATCATTTAAATCTTGTGTTTAGATCTTTTAAATTGATAAAAATCGTTTCATATTATTAAATCGCTTGTTGCTGGCAATTATATCTTTCAAGAGATTATTTAGACTGACTTTTTTTTTTTTTTTAATTTCTGAAATCTTGATCGAAAGATCAAAGAAACTCTAGAGATAGAATTTTGTGGGATTTTTTAAGTTAAAAGTTCTGGATCTCGAAGAAAATACTTTTTGATAATTTATTTTTTCAAATTGTGAAAATTGATGGGATGATTATATGAAAACTACTTTGAGAGATGAAAAATTACAGGTATAAGGAGAAAGAAAGTCTAAATAGCTGAATTGGCAAGGATAACAATCCTGCCTGGTATGCTTGATATTTATAGATAGAGTGTTTACAATATGATGAGTATCGATGGTTACAACAAAAAGATAAGATAAGATATGAATACAATTATTCAAATATAATTAAATCTGTAGCAGACTCTATTGAAAGCTGCCATCCTTTGACACATGTTCTTCAGTTGAGATATAGTTAAAAGTTGGAACTGATATGATATTCTTAACATGCCCTACCAATTTGATGGGAGATTCAGTGAGCATTAGTTTGTCTTTGAGCAACAAGAATCTTGAAGAAGTGAGTCCCTTTGTAAAGACATTTGCTATCTAATCAGCAGTGGCTATGTACCAAGGTATGATATCTTTGTTAATCACTTTTTCTCTAATGAAATGATAATCAACCTCCACATGTTTAGTTCTAGCATGAAAAATAGGATTGGAAGCTAGTGCTAATGCTCCCATATTATCACACCACAACTGTGGAGTAGACTCAATTGAACACTACAAGTCTTTGAAAAACATTCTTAACCAATATAACTCAACTGTTGCAAAATCCATAGCTCTATACTCTGCTCTAAGCTAGATCTAGATACAACCGGTTGTTTCTAGGAACACTCCATAGCCACTAGTTGATCTTCTGTCTAGAGGATCTCCAGCCCAATCACTATCACAATATGTTGCCAATTGCAATGGTCTTGGTTTGAAAAATAAGCCATGATCAATTGTGCCCTTTAGATATCTTAGTACTCTCTTTGCTGCTGTAAAATGAACAGTGGTAGGACAATGTAAAAACTGACATAGTTGATTTACTGAGTATGAGATATCAGGCCTTGTAAGGGTGCAATATTGTAGGGCACCAACAATATGTTTATAAATGGTGGGATCAGGTAAAGGATCACCCTCAAGTTTGCTTAATTTCTGTGCAGAAACACAAGGAGCTGAATAAGGCTTGGCTCCAAGCATATTGGTACGATCTAGCAGACTATAGTTATATTTAGCTTGATTGAGATGCATCCCTATAGAGGTTCTGTGTACATGAATGCCGAGAAAGTAACTCAAGTCACCCAAATCCTTCATCTTGAATTCTTTTTGTAAACTTTGAATTAGCCTTATAATACTAGAGTTGTGAGAACTAGTCACTAGTATATCATCAACATAGCTGAGCACATAAATATGTACTAGACCATTGTGATACATAAATAGATAAGTGTCCAATAGAGAACCTGTAAAGCCAAGACCTTGTAGGGCTTGAGTAAGTCGAGTATACCATGCCCTTGAGGCTTGCTTAAGGCTATAAATAACCTTATGCAACCTACATACATGATTAGGAAATGCTTTATCCACAAAACCTTGAGGTTGTTCCATACAAGCTTCCTCATTGAGAAAACCATGAAGAAAAGCATTGGATACATCCAATTGTTTGATAGGCCAGTCAATAGTGCAATAGCCAAAAGTAATCGAATTGTGGCTGGTTTTATTGCTGGACTAAATGTTTCTGTATAGTCAATGCCATCTCTTTGTTCAAACCATTTTGCAACTAATCCGGCCTTGTATCTATCAATGGTATTACCTGGTTTTTGCTTTAACTTGTACACCCATTTATTATGGATAACATTTCTATCTTTGGGTCTCGGGCAAAGGCTCCATGTATGGTTATTCAGCAAAGCTTGGTATTCACTTTGCATTGCAATGAACCAATCAGGATTAGACATAGCTTTAGAAAATGATTTCGGCTCACATGGCAAAAAATAGTATGTAAGGCTTTAACATGATGATTAGTGGACTTGTTGGAGAGATATAAATGATAGTCAGGGAATTGTTTGGGTTTGGAATTTCTTGATGGATCTAGTGATGATATGTGCAGGAGGGAATTCAGGTAAAGAATCAAAGGTTGGAGTGAGAGTGGAGTCTATCTCTGAGTCATGAGTAAGGACCTGTGCAGGAGAGGATGCAGGTAAAAGATCGAAGGTTTGATTAAGAGTGGGGGCTGTCTCAGAGTCAACTGAATTGAATGCTGGTGTGGTTTTAGTATTTGGGGTGGAATTGGTGATAGGGTTAGTCTCAACTCTAATTTGATCTGAGGGAATGTGATTGCTTGGGAGCATAATCTGAGATGAGTGCATGGGGACAGTGGGAGAATTCAGTGAATGAAAATGAGAGGGTAAGAGGACAATACCTAATGGAGAGGATTGTCCTCGAGAAGGGTAGTGAGTCCAGCCTTTCTCCTGTGCATGGAATAAGTTCTCATCAAAGACTACATGGCTTGACATGTAAATTTTATTAGTTTGCAAATCTAGACATTTATAGCCTTTCTGATTGGAACCATAGCCTATGAAGACACATTTTTTGCTTTTGAATTCCAGCATCTGTTTGATGTATGGTCTGAGAAGAGGATAGCATGCACAACCAAAAGTTTTTAGAAGGGAGAAGTCTGGTTCTTTATTAAATAACTTGGTGAGAGGTATCTCAAATTGCAACACAGATGAAGGGAGTCTATTGGATGGAAGATGAGATTGTGCTAAGAGAGTTAGACCAGTTTCACACACATGCATGTGTTTTCTCTCAGTAATCCCATTTTGTTGGGATGCATGAGGGCAGGTAAATCGATGATAAATCCTACTGTCATTTAAAAGGTTGATAAATAAATTTGAAGTATATTCACCTCCACCATATGTTTGGAATTGTTTAATTTTGCAAGAGAGTTGGTTTTCAATGATGCATTTAAACTTGACAAAACAATCAAATAGATCAAATTTGAACTTTAGAGGAAATAACCAAGAATATCTTGAAAAACATCAACAAAGATAACATAATACTTGAATCCATTTATTGATAAAATTGTGAGGTCCATACATCACTGTGAATCAACTCTAAAGGCCTAGAAGACACACGGTCAGACTTATTAAAAGGTAGATGTTTGCTCTTTCCTAATTGATAGGGCATACATAGCTCTGAGTGGGATTTATTGGATGACACAGGTAGCTGGTAGTCTTTAAGAACTCGATATAGAGTTTGAGAATTAGGATGACCTAATCTATTGTGCCAGATATCTGTTGATGCCTTGATCCCAATCAGTGCTACAAATGCCCTTTTATTTGTGACAAAATTATTGAGATGCACATGATATAAGCTGCCTTCACTGTGTCCTTGTAGGAGGATTGCCCCTATCAAGTTATCCTTCACCAAGAAATAGGAATCAGTTAGTTTGAAGTAGCAATTGTTGTCTTAATAGAATTTTTGGATAGACAACAGATTATTGGAAACATTGGAACAATGCAAAATGTCATTTAGATGTAAGTCAGAGTTGAGGAGATGATAGGTAGTGGAACCAATGTGTGCAATGTTTAAAACATTACTATTTCCTACAGCCATAGTCTCAATACCCTGATATGGTTGCTGCAATGCAAGGTTTTCCAAGTCTGATGTGATATGATTTGTAGCTCCATTGTCTACCAGCCATGTTTCATCCTCATGAAAAAAATTGGACTGAGCCACCACTATTGCAAGTTCTTTAGGTGGGTGTCTTTCTTGGTATGCATAGTTCATCCTATGGAAACAGTCCAAGGCTTGGTGATTGGTCCTGCCACGGATCTGACAAGGAGGCTTATTAGTAGCAAACTGATTGGAGGATGGTTTACCTTGAGGTGTATTGCTGGCTGAAGGGAATGGTTTCTTTTGTGCAGGATTTTTGCCAAAGTTGGGTTCAGGAGAGGACCCATACTTGGGTTTCCTATTCTATCCAAGTCCTTTGTTGGAGTATAGAGCAAATGCATTTGACTCAGTAGTTGGTGTTTGTGCTGCCATCAGTTGTTCATAACTGAGTAGCTCAGATTGAAACTCCTCAAATTTCATAGCAGTATCCTTTGTAGCAAAGGAATAAAAAGTGACAAAAGAATTATATTGGGGGTTAAGACCACCCACAATATAAGAGATTAGCTCTTCACCACTTACTGGTTTGCCTATAAGGGCAAGTTGATCAGCTATACTCTTAGAGTAATGAATGAAATCACTGCAGGTACGTAATTCATGTCTGGTGGTTTGAAGCTGTCTTCTTAAATGATTGACTTGGGATCTTGAAGGTGAAGAATACCTAGTAGATAATGTTGTCCACACCTGCCTAGAGATGTTTAAGCCATACATTGTTGGGATAATTTTATCAGATAGTGCAGCTATAAACCAACTTAAGATAAATTGGTCTTTCTTCCATAGATTTAAATTTCATTCCGTTCCGACTAAAATGGCCGGAATTTGCCATTTCGGTGTAGTATCCGGAATACTATACCTCATCATTTCGTTTCGCTTCAAATTCCAGCCATTCTAGTCCGTTCTAGCCCGTCTGGTCAAATTTCGGCCATTCCGACCGGAATTGGCATTTCGGTCCCTGTTCCGTTTCGGACTGTTTTTTGTAATTTTGTTGTGTTTGAATTGCTTTTTTGCAAATTTTAAATACATATGGCATTTAATTAATTCTAGAATATAAAATGTATTTATATAATTTTAATTTTTTTGTAACTTTAAATATGTCTCCTCATTTTCTCATTTTTTAAATTTTATTATTTTTAATAATTTCTCTATTCTTTTTTTCTCTTTGTTTTTGTGTCTCAACTTAAGTTTATGATTTTTTCAACGTATATTCATTTTATAAATCTTCAATTCTTCCATATATATACACATATACATGATACACACTTACATATATATATATGTATTTATTCTATTAGTTGTTAGTTTATATATACATATAAATATTTTTATATAATATATAATTAATCCCGAAACGGTACACCAGAATATACCGGTACAGAAATATTATATTGCAGTACTTAAACCGGAATGATCACCGAAACGGAATTCAAAATATTGTTTTCTTCTCCCAAGTCTCATAAGCAAGATTGGGATTCATTTTGTCTGGTTGACTAGGATCAGCAATGAGTTTAGGAGGAGCAGGTTCTGAGCCATCAACATTGCCCAGAAGCCCATTTGTCCGCAAGATGGGGGTAAATTGGCACACCCATGCAAGGTAATTTGTGACATCAAGTTTAATATAAACAGGATAAGACATATTGGAAATGGAAAATGGAACGAAAGTGGGGTTTGATGTAGCCATGAAAAAGGTGTAGACCGAGAGGCTTTGATTATCAAGAAAGAAAGTCTAAATAGCTGAATTGGCAAGGATAACAATCCTACCTAGTATGCTTGATATTTATAGACAAAGTATTTACAATATGATGAGTATCGATGGTTACAAAAGAAAGATAAGATAAGATATGAATACAATTATTCAAATATAATTAAATCTATAACAAACTCTATCGACAGCTACCATCCTTTGACACATGTTCTTTTGTTGAGATATTGTTGAGAGTTGGAACTGATATGCTATTCTTAACATAAGGTGTTGCACAAAACACAATATAATTTATTGAGTTTGGATAGTGAGGTGATTTCAGACATTCTGTGGATAATAGTGAAAAAGTAATGAAAACGTAATGATAGAATATTAAATAGTAGTGAAAAGTAATAATAAATAGTAATAGAGTATTATGAGAATACTTAATTACCCAAACTAACCCACTAGAGTATTGATTCTTGAATATGCTTGTATGCATTATTCAGAAACGCATGCACACACACACCATTATTAATTTAGGACGGAATAGATCAGAGGAAACTTCATTGGAGGAGCCATGTTTAAAGCTTCTTTCTTTGTGTGGACTGCAGCTTTGGGTTGTGTATTGAGGATTGATAGAAGCATAAAACGTTCATTTTTAGATTTTGCTACACATGCAAAGAGATGAAGAGACTATGGATCACTTACTTATACATTGTCTGCGTTGTTAGTCTTTGGAGTCTATACGATTAAGCCCAATACTGTAAGGTAGGAAACGTGAAGGTGGGAGGGGTTTTGCGTTGTTTGGATATATATAGTATTCCCTTTTTTCTTCGTTTGGGGTGTTTGATTTGAAAGAAAATGGTCATTTGAGATGAGATGAAATGAGTAGAGATTAAAGTTAAAAGTTAAATAAAATATTGTTAAAATATATATTTTTAATATTATTGTTGTTTTGGGATTTAAAAAAAGTTAAATTGTTTATTTTATTTTATGTGGAGATTTGAAAAAGTTGTAATGATTAAATGATATAAGATGAGTTTAGAGGAGTTGTGAAAACAAAGGAGGTCAGTTGCATCCCTCTCTATCTACTTGGTTATTTTTAATATTTTTTTTTCTGCTCTAAATATTAGAATTCGATTCTGTTTTTATTTTTTGAAGACAGTCCATATTAAAAATTGAAGATTAAAGTCTTGTAGTGAAATGGTTTGTGAAAAATAGCCAAATTGTTTGAGTTAAGTGTTTTATTGGGTTTAGAAAAATGTAAAAAGAAAAAGTTTAATAAAAAGATTATAAAGTTAAAATGTTGTTTTAATATAATTTTTGTTTTGAAATTTAAAAAAGTAGTATTGTTTTTTTTTTTTAATTGGAAGTTTGTGAAAGTTGTTATGATTAAGTAATGATTAGATAAAAAAATTAAAAAATTGAAATTAAAAAATATTTTAAATTTAAGTGATATTTAAAAATAAAATATCTAAAAATATTTAAAAATACATGCGTTTTCAAAATAGCCCTAAAAGGGAATAACACATAGCCCTATAGAGTTAAGCCCAACTATCATTAACAATCCAAGCGTGACACCAACTACAATCAATTGTACAAGAGTAAGCCCATACGGACTAAACCCCACTAATTCAAGAGTTTTTTATATGTAGAATCAGATGACAGAATCTAGAAGACATTAACACAGATGTTAATAAAGAAAAAAGAGTTTCTTGAGAACATCAACCAAGATCCTATTGAAATTCAAGAATTGCAAATGTCTATGTAGATTATATACCATGAAAGAGTTTTGCTATACATCAGTCACTATTTATCTTCACAACTCACACTTGACAGTTTTTTTTTTTTTTTTTTTCATAAGGTGTGGAGTGTGGATTAGTAAATAGTGGCTGATAAGAAAAATTATTATACCATAAAAATGATCCTTTTGCTGATTGCTTTGGAGTCCAAAAGCTTATGCCCCATGGAAGAACCAATGCCTAGCAACAGATTTGGTGAAACATAATACTCCTATCTTATCACAGTATATCATTTTTAAAGATATTAATGCTTATATAAATAATTTTAATTATATATGATAAAATGAAAGTATTATACTTTCAATATTTACCTGAATTGCAGTGGTTTGAGCAACTTGCAGTAGCTTGTTAAAAATCCATAATGAGGTCTAAAGCCTCTAATTATGATGCTCTTGTTGACTATGCAATGAGGAGGTCTCACTGGAACTATTAGGATTTTTTTAGATAGTGAGATGAGATGATTTTAGATGGATTAAATAAAATATGGTAAGAATATTATTTTTTAATATTATTATTATTTTAAAATTTGAAAAAATTAAATTATTTATTATATTTTATATAAAAATTTTAAAAAATTATAATAATGAGATGAGATAAATTAAGAATATTTCTGTATCTGAACAGGGTTAATGTAATTAATGGCAATAAGTCATGTTATTGCTGCGATTGTTGTCCATCCAGTCATCATTCTCATTTTTTTCCCCCACTTGATTTTATTGCCTTCTAGAAGAGACATAAAACCAGTAAAATAAAAAAAAAGTGGGTGAATGAAGAGGACAGGTGCATGATTGCACTCTCTCCCACAAACAACAATTGGAAGACAAGTGTGGATTTAGGGTGATACCTCAACCTAGAAGTTCTTCCTAGCTCTCGAATTTGAAGGCAAAAACAAGTGCTTCCATTTTCTAAGGTTGACTATGACCTAATCAATTACACTTTCAAAATTGGACAAAGATTCTCATGTGGCAACACAAGATCAATGGAATTGGACAATTTTTTTTTTTTTTTCAGAAAAACAGCCACCACCCACCATTTTATAAGGTTGATATCCCAAATATCTAATGTTTATTTTGTATTTTATAGATCTATTTATGCTCAAACAAATAGAATGGTATAGAATTATAATATAATAAAGATTATGATATACATGTACAATATGAAGACTTTATTTTGACTAGAAAATTCCTCACAAAGCATTTTTTTGTTAATGATGGATCTTGAAAATTCTATCCACATTTTGGGAATCCAATGCTTGAACCTTTGTATTTTTTATAAGAAAAACATGGGATTGTTTCCTACTCTCGCTAGCTAATCTAAAACCATAGCATCTAAATCAGTCATTTCTATCTTTCTAAAGCTCTAGAAAAAGTAACTTTTTTTTATGGGGGCTAAGTGCAGTGGATTGGAATATGAACACTAGTTGATTGCAAATGCAAAAATAAAGGACAAAGCACTAATAATATTTCATATTTTGTTCTATTGGTTTTGAACAAAAGCATGGATATATGTTTGATAAAGAAAGATGGATGCTGATTATTTCTAAAAGGGAAATTATATAGATATTGATATTTTATTATTCAAATTAATATGATTGGTTGGAGGATGATCATGTTATTCCTTCTCATGTCTTTAATGTTAACTCAAATGTTTTTGACTAAAGTTGATGATGATGCTCCCATTGGAACAGGCAACAACAGGAGGAGGCTACTGTGTAGACACTTACTCTCTTTGTGTTGACATTATGCAATCTGAGAATAATTCCAATAGGAAAAAGTTAATTATTGATGAGGAAATTGATCAGCAGCCAACGTCCCTTCATTTCAACTTTCTATAAAGTTGAGGCAATAATAATAATAATAATACTTGTGGTATCTAGTCAACTAATTTTTATTCTCAATGTTGAAACCCCCCTCCCTCCCTCCTGCTACTCTTGTGGTTCATGTTTTTCCTTTTCCTTTTTCTTCTTTGTTGGATTAAGGGATAAGACTAGATCATTTGGAATCTTAAACCCAAAAGAGTGACTACTCTTGTGATGTGATAATTGACATGTTAATTTCTTTTTTTCTTTTTTTTTTTAATGTTTCACTTGTTAATCAATCATCTAATACCATATCATGATAAGTGCGCGGGTAGGAAAACACAATATGGATGATTGAAATTCATAAAACCCACTCCACTTAACACTACTCATCCCGGGATCTATATGTTTCAGATGAAAGTAGGTTGATTTCATAATCAAATCATCTCTTTGATATATAATTGGACCCAAATATTACAGTTTTTTTTTTTTTTGGGTTATCACCAAACTTTAATTTACTCTGAAAGCTTGATTATGAACAAAAAACCACATTATTCTATCCTCTTATCTGTGTGAAGTGGATCACATGGAATCTGACCAGAAATATTTTGTCTTATAGGGTTAATTAATGTTATAAGATCCTCAAATTTGATGAGAGACATGTTCCTACTTCCCAATCCAAACAAATCACAGTCCATAATTAAACTATAAAAATCTCTTACCTTATGCTGATTGGACATGAATTAAGCAGATCAATGAACTGATCATTGTTCTGTTTCCTATCTTTAATCATTAAAATGTGTAACGCATTTATTTATAATGTCCTTTGATAAGAAACCTTAATGATTACAATTGTTATTATTATTATTATTATTATATGATCATATTATAACAAAAATAAAATAAAAAATAGATTCAAGAAATACTATACATTAGCCTTTTAATATCGAATAATTAAAGAGATTATTTGTTATTTATTTATTTTATTAACCGTTTGATGACGAAAATATGATAATTAAAAAAAAATTATTCCCTATTTCCAACCCAAAGAGGAGAGAGAGAGAGAGAGAGAGAGAGAGAGAGAGAGAGGGGTTTAGATATATTTAATGATGTTATGATTAGATTATCCACTGTTACATATAATTGACCAATTGAAAAAATCATATCAATAAAGATCAATTAAGATTATGGATATAATATTTATGGTGGATGGGGGGATCAAAATGGACCACGTAGGACCAACATTTAATTAGAAAATTGGAAATTAAAAAGAACCCTACGTACAATGATCATGCTTTGTTAGGATTAATTAATTAGGTGAGAGAAGGTTTTGAAAGTCCAAAAATACTTTAATACTAAACCTTCTCATGATGTTTAGTTGAAGTTGGCGATACCCGCACGAGACAAACTTTATTACATACCAATTGATCATATATGAACAAAGAAGAAGTGTCACGTCTATATATATTTATAAAATTAAGTTTATAAGTTAATGTTTTTAATAATGTGATGCTTTCTATTTATTCTATATATATTTTTTATAATATTTTAACTCATTTATAAATTTTATTTTATAGTCCAAACATTTCTCGTTACCACATGCATCATTAATTCATGTCCAAAGCACATTCATAAAAAGTATTTATGAAGTATATAGGGAATATTAAATAAAATTTATAACTGCAACACTTTTTTATATATGAAAAAAAAAAAAAAACCAGCTATATATACTCAAATACAATCTCCCATAAACGAAATTCCTACAATCTCTCGTAACAAACATGAGCATGAAATCACGTCAGTCTGTGAATTTATTTTTGTTAAATTTCTTTGTGTCTGTAGCACTTCTCTATTTCCTTCTATCATAATAACATGTATTAAATATTAAATATAAAATATATAAAAAAAGTGTATGTACTAAAAATATCAAAGAAAAGCAATAGAAAATTGGAAAAAGAAATCATGGCAAACAATTTATGCTTCATACGCCTTCCTCACGACATTTTGCTATCATTATTAATTGTTAAAATTTCAAGAACTTTTAGAACTTTCTTTGCATCACATGATGATGATTAAATAGGTATAAATATATAATCAAAATTGAGTTTCCTTTTGTGTCCTTCAATAAGTTCTTTAATACCATGTGAATATGTCATTATTTACAAAATTATTTTTATTTATTAATGTGCATTTATTTTTAAGGGCCCAGATATTCACCTAATTAATTACTTGGGTATTGAGCTGGCTTGGGGAACAATCTTTGCTGTCAAGAGGTAGGTGCATATGTGTAATTCTCATAAACGCAATGTCCCTATCTTCCGTCATATGGATCAAGAACTTTTATAATTTTCTGATTCAAATATTTTTTCAGGATTTGAAGAAATTATATAAATACAAGATATAGATTCATTGTATTAATGTTGTGTCCATATTCTATATTGTCTAAATAGCAATGGTCTTAAGGTGTGCAAGTCCAGCACATTCAATTTAAAAAAGTAAGGTCTACCTTTAAAAAATATTTTTTTTATGTGGGTCCCATATTATTCATTTTTTTCAAAAGAAGTGCATAAGGCTTACATACTCTAGGCCTTGTTTGGATAATGAGTTAATCTCAATTCATCTGATCTAATTATTACAACTTTTACAAACTTTCAAACAAAATATAATAAACCATTCTATTTTTTCAAATTACAAAATAAAAATATATTAAAAAAATAATATTGTAATAATATTTTATTCAATTTTTAACTTTTATCTTAACTCAACTCACTATCCAAACCTCCGCTAAGACTGTAAATATCATTTATCTTGTCCAAGAGCATAATTTAGTACCATGACTACAAACTCCTGTATCTACCTCTCTTCAAATTATAAAAAAATGCTGAATCAAAGAATTACAAAAGGATATTAATCCATGCCATATATATATATATATTATGGTATTGGTCATAAAACCCTAACTAAATTTTGAAGGAAAGCTCATCATGATCACTAGTGTTTTGTATTGGAAGTTCTATCAGATATGTACAAAAATCTAACACCCAGCTGGAGTATATACGGAATTCATGACAAAAGTCACATTCTCAAAGCTAAAGAGATTTGTGGTCCAAATCCTTTTAAAATGGCACTAAAGTCTTGTCACTATATTTTAGTGCACAAATATTACATTTAAGTCGGTGAACATGAGGCAGAGTGACATCTTGTAGCATTAAGATGAAAAATGTGAATTATCATGTCAAAGACTTCATCCAAATTGAATATTAAATTGTAGAGTAATATTACTCATCATCCATTCATATTCTCGTTGTATGATATTAAATTACTGAAAAATTATTTATTATATTTTATTTATCTACTAATGATTTGATGTCATATTAAAAAATGTTTAGAAGAATACAAATAATAATTTTCAAAATTGTCGTGTGATTTGTAAATATTAGATGTATATATTTGTATATGTCAAAAGTCTGATGACATACAATCCGGTTCTTCAAATAGAAAGTTTGGATTCGAATCCTCCCACCCCTGTTGTATATTAACATTAGTAAAATTACGAATAATGTTTGACTTGAAAAGTGGGCTCGTCTTTGATCCGTCTGATTAATCGGGTCGAATTTTAAGTGAACTGACATGCGATCTCAAGCAAAAAAAAAAAAAAAGAAAAAGAAAAATACATGTCTAATCATACAATTTAGTTTGTTTGGATTTATATTGTCTTGATCTAATTGGATCATGACCTTACCACAACTATCCATCACTCAAAATCCTTTCAAACCAAAACCTAAACCTCCCATTAGGGCTATATAAATATAAATATATATATAAATATATATATAACATCTTCCTTAGAAGCAAATAATTTTGAAAGTAGGAACCCAATTATTGAATCACTTTTTGAACAATTGTTTCTCCATGAAATAGAAAATTGATTGATGGTTGAGATATCAGAAAAAAGAAGAGAAGAGAAGCTTTTAATGTTTAGATTGGAATGTGGGAGGATGGGATAGGAAGGGCATCCCTTTCACAAGCCTTGAGGGAGCTCGTCTAATCACCAATCTTTTTCCCTCCATATCCGTTGTCGATTGACCACGTGGACAGTGACCTTGCCGACACTATTCCTTCTACCCCCTTAAACCTTTTTTTATTATTGCAATAATTAATTGTTATGTACACATAAATAAATAAAAAAAGAGCTTCTAATTGGACTTTAATTGTTTTTATTGGCCACGTTTCAAAACACACGTCAATAATTTAAACCAAAAATTAGACCCCGACAAATGACTAAACGATAAAGTTTCCCAAAAGCCGAAAGATTTTCATAGATTTATTTGCACCACTTGTCGTTTTTTCATTCTTTGACAACGTAAAAATATTTAAATTTTTTAAAAACGCCTGTTTATGGTGAAAAATAAAACATATATCTCTTTGTAATATAAAAGATTTCACTCATCATTCTCACGCATTATATATCATACATAATTTTTTATTTTTTATTTTTTTATTTTATTAAATATGTAGTATATAAATAATGAGTAAAAAAACTCAATTAATTTAAAAAATATAAAACAAAAAAAAATAATGTGTGATGTATGGATATAATGAATAGTAAAATTCTTGTAATATTTATAGCATATAAAATTCTTTAATTCTCAAAGAACTTATATACAGACATATTACTGCTTGGTATTTTTATTAGTTCAACATTTATATATTTGTTTTAGCTGCAATAATTTTTTTTTATGGAAAGAGACTCATTTTATTAATGATCCGAAGTTATAACTGTGACTTATCAATACATAAAATAATCCAGACTATAAACCAAACTACGTCTAAGCTCTGGAGCTTTCCCACACAGAAATTTTTTTATAACGAATATTGTCTTAACTTCTCAACAAACTCTCTCCTAACAGAGAAAGCGTTCTGTAAAACAAAACTTGAAGGCCCCTCTGTCCCTCAGGAAGGAAAACTATGGGACACTACTATGGACACTAAATCTAATAGTTTATTTCTCTTTTATTAAATCATAAAATAAACATAAAAATTACAATAAAAACCATTAACAACTAAACAACTACTAACTAACAACTAAATTACAGAATTACAAGCATTGGTGTGATTTCAGACATCACGCCCACCGCAAGTATCGGCATCTCGAGCCCTGACGACACGAGCACCCAGCTCACGCACGAACACAACAGCCTTCACTACACAGACTACACCTACACGAGAGCACTGATCTTACGATTACCAACCGTAACATCGCCCACGACTTTCAAATGGCTTTTGACCCAAGTAAATTAGCCATTTAATTCACGAGATGGTGCGGATAAAATACTATCTACATTATTAATATGGCACGATTTAATTCGTAATATTAAATTTATAAAATTTTGTTATCAGTATTTCATGCTTACTCTGCACCAATTTATAAATAGAGTTTTTATTAAATACACTAAAATAATAATTGATTATTTTTCAATACAAATAAAATTAAACTAAAAATTTTGTTTTGATGGTCCGAATGAAAATTGAAATTACACTACTGTTGTGACGTTGTCGGATGAGAGATGCAAGTAAGTAATAAATAATAAAGGAATATGTCAAAAAAATAATAAAGTAAGAAAAGATACCGTCACGTGTCGGTGCACTGAATACAGAGTTATAACAGACGACAAACCAAGTGGTGGCACCTATTACGCTCTGAGCTTGGCTGCTCTCGAAGCTGCCCAGCAAGAACAACCTCTCTCTCTCTCTCTCTCTCTCTCTCTCTTTCGCTGTGTGTGTGTGTGTGTGGAGAGAATAATATAGAGATCAGAAGATAAAGTGGATAAAGGGGTCTCAGGTCTGGCCGGGTTACGAGCCATAGCGGTTCGTCTTGGTGGTGGTGGTGGGAATAGGAGAAGAAAGCCCAGAAAGAAACTAAAGGTGAAGGAAAAGTTGATGGATTTATGGCAGAAAATGATTTTCCCTGTCAGGCGTGTTTGGATTGCTGTTTCTGTTCGTGTTAAGTCTCGTAAAAATGGTCAGTATGGTCTCTTCTTCTCCTTTTTTACGATCTGATTTTATTTGCTTTTTCATGTGTATACATCTGTTATTATGTTAGCAATGGCAGCAAAATCAATTAGTTGTTTCCTTCCTTTTTCTGGTCCACGATTTGTGGGGTTTGTAACCAAATTGTATCATGAAAAAATTGTTTGCAAGTTTCTTCCCAATTCATCTGTTTTTATCTTTATTAACTTGTTCTCAGAGTGTCAATACAGTTCCTGAAGATTGATCTTTTTTTTCCCTCTGTTTCTGGTCTTGGAAAACAGAGCCCCAGTACACAAGCTTTTTGTCTTGGTTCTTCTTCTTTTTCTGGGTGCTGAAAGTGTACGCTCCTCCTCTTTGTTAACATCCTTCCCCTTCTTCTTCTTCTTCTCCTTCTCCTTCCTCTGCTTCTTCTGTTTAACAGTAAGAAAAATAGAATATATCAGATGGCTACGAATTTTTCTTCGATGAGAGAGTAACCTTTTTTGCTTTATAAGCTTATAATCAACGGTTTAAAAGAAAACTCTCAAATGAAGACATTCGCTCCATACCAATGGAACCTGTCATGTTCCCACTTTATATTCTTCTTTCCATATTCATGTTGAAATCAATCTCACCCACAGAAGTTGGACACGAAAAATTTCTTTTTTTTTTTAATAAAAATCTCTTTTTTAATAATGTTTTTTGTCGAATCTTCTTTCATCCTACCTATTTTTCTATTTTTTTTTTTTTTTAACTTCGTTTTGAAGTTCCCATTGGATAGAATTTTAGATATTCTCTGATGTTACTATTTTTTTTTTTTTCATGTTAAATCATATGGGTATTGTGTCGGTCGCTTGGTGTTTAGCAGTTGGCCTGATAAATTTCCTTTTAACGTTTTCTACAATTTCTGTCGGAACACAAACTGAGAGAGAGAGAGAGAGAGAGAGAGAGAGAGAGAGAGTCGGGTAGGTTTGGAGTTTGAAAATTTTCCTTTTTCCTTAACGAGTAAGCACTGACATCCTTAACAAATATCAAGAACAGTAAAATATATATATATATAAATATTAAGAAAAGTAGCCACTAATTTGTAAGGCGAAAAAGACCGTCATCCTTGAATTTTGAAATATTGTACTTAGGAAAAATAAAACAAGGACATCTCGTTCATTTTTTCGATTGCCTTTTTCTTTCTTTGACTCGGTGATTAATAAAATATTTTTTAATAATATTATAAATCTTTTTCTTTTTTTAAAAATATTTGATAATGTTAAAAAAATATATTTTAAATTTCTTTTTCACATTTTTTTTAAAAAAATTACAATATTATTAAACAACATTTTCTTAAGTAAAAAAAAAAAAGGGAAAATGAACCTTTTCCAAAAAACAAAAGAATGCAAATGAACACCATTTTGCAATTTGTAAATCATTAATGTACAAAAAAATATAACCTTTTCTATAATTTATCTATTTGGTTTAAATTTAATCGTTAATATTAATGAAAAATAAAACAAGTGATACAATTTTAACGATCAATTCGTGATCGATGGTGCTGTTTGCTAATGAGAGATCTTTTGGGATACAAAGTTGATAATTTTGAGAGCTTGATGTATAAAATATACTTTCCTCGAAAATAAATTTGCAATTTTAATATTATTATAGTAACATGATCTTAGCTTTTCATGAAATAGATTTTTTATTTTTGAAAAAAAAATATTCATTTCTTTTGAAATAACCATAATTAGCTAAAGACCCAATATCTCGACCTTTCCTTTGATCCCAACTCTTACAAATTATAATTTATTTTCAGTAACCCATAGCTACAAAAACCCTGTTTTTTTTTTTATAAAAAGAAAAAAAAAAACACCCTGTTTCTTAAAACATCGTAAAGACTTTAAATAAATATAATCAAAAGCAGAAAGGAAACATGGGTCAAGGAAACCCTCCAAGGACGAGGGATCCCACCCAAAATACCTGCCCGTACGAATTCGTCAAATCCAATATCAATTCACAGACAATACAGATATTTCCACCACCAATACAGTATTATTCTCCACCAACCCAAAAAAAAAAAAAAAACATAAAATCCATTGATTTTCTCGACTTTCATGCTATATTCAGTGTCTACACTTGCTGACCTCGTAACTGTGTCATGCTGAAGCTATTGATTTGTTTTCTAAATTATAATATAATTATTAAAAAATAAATAAAAGATGCATCTTATCCTTTTTTTTAATGGAAATTATCTCCCTGCTAAAAAAATCGATTGTTTACAGTGTAATTATCATTATCCAGACAGTGTTTGTATCTTGATCTCTCCTAAACCCTATTCTTGTTCTTAATATATGTTAGTTAATACACTCAAGCGTGGTACATAGCTCAAAAGATTCCACTAGTGGAGGGGCTAATTCCCAGTAGACTAAATCCACTTTGAAGGCAAAACAAAGTTGAGTGTGACTGTTTGCTATACCACCAGAGTACCTTCTTTTCTTTTCTTTTTTTTCTTTTTTCTTTTTAAATTTATAAAAGCAGATTGCATTAATTAATAACGGACATTACAAACTTGATCTGAAACATTCATTACAAACCAACTACAACATTAATAACTCCCCAGTACACACCCGTGACTAATAGGGTCAAGTTCAAACTGTAAAACCTCTACAGTCCTAAAGTCTCAAAGACAGCACAACTCTGTCCAAGACAAAGTTAACCAAACCCCATACTATGTCTAAGACGGAGTAGAGTTTGCCAAATAAAACGGAGTTGAGGATAGACTCTATAGACAAAAGTCTCTAAAGTCCAAGAGACTTTTTTTTTTTTTTTTTCTAAAAACGAAAGACATTACAAAAATTAAATATTGTTCATGGCTGCCATATTTTGAAACCACCATTTCATATGAGATAAGATTGAATGTTTTAGTGAAAGTTGAATAAAATATTGTTATAATATAATTTTTTAATATAATTTTTGTTTTGAGATTTAAAAAGGTTAAATTATTTATTATATTTTGTATGAGAATTTAGAAAAATTGTAAATCATATGAGATAGATAGTTTGATTTTGTATATAAAAACCAGCAAAGTACTGCCTACACTATTCTATTTCTTACTTTTCTATGCCGCCACTCATGCTAGTGGTAAGTGGTAACAAACACTTTTGCCCTCACGCCGAAAGATGTGCCTTGTGAATTATGATAGGATCAACATCTTTTTCAGTGCAACTTTAAGCTGAGTCACTTCAGTTATATGGCCTGCTGAGAAAAGCTGAGTCACTTCAGTTATATGGCCTGCTGAGAAAAGGAAAAAAAGAATGAGTAGTGATATACACAACACATTACACAACACAATTCACAACAATATTATAAAATGAGGGCATTTTTGTAAAATGATGTTACTTTTATAAGATGTTTTACAAAAATACCCTTCATTTAAAACATAGTTGTGTAAAGTGTTGTAAAAAATGTTGTGTGTAGATCATTTTTCAAAAAGAATCACTTCAGTATTGACCTAACAACAAACATTAAAATACTATGTTGCCTACAACTTTGTGTTAAAAAACATGATCCCAAAAAGGTCCTGGCTGCAACTCCTCCTTGGTGGTGTTAGAACCACTAGTTGGAGCATCAGGAATAAAAGCACTTCTAGAGCATACAATATTATCTGCATAAAAAGCTATGACTTTTTTTGTTCTTTTACTTTCCTCACTGATGTGCATGAAAGCTACCCATAACCTGATGTGGACTTGTTTTGTGCAGGTGCTGGGCTGTTGAAGCTTCACAATGATGTACAAACCTGTGGATATCAAGACGTCCATGTGATGTGGGAAATGTTGAGCAAATCAGAATCAAGGCCGATAGGTCCCCATCCCAAGCCGAAGCAACGGCCTTTCTGGAGGGTTTTTATGTGGTCTAACCATAATGCAGCCTCGTCCTTCTCTGCACATCAAGCTTAAAACAACACTCACATCTCATGCTATAAGAATAATACGTTGCTAATGTCCTGCGACCTGACATGGCATCACCTTTTTACGATCAAATTGCCAACATTGCAGTGGCATGGTACATAGTTATTGCAAGAATAAGTATGAAATATGTATCCGGTTTATCCATGTTGAGTGAAAAGGAAATACTCCCCAATGATGAATTACTGTGTAAATATAATAATACTTTGCTGCATCCAAGATCAACTCATTTGGGAATAGTTCGCCCACTTGGCAGTTTTGCTTATCAATAGAGTACGTGCATGCTGAGCATACCATGCATAGCATATGTGGACATTACATGGACGGAAAGTATATGATCAAAATCTAACATACAAGCAGCATAGCAAATGAAAATGTTGGATTGATGAAAGTGATGCAAAAATCAGCATAAGATTTATTTTAAACTTTATTGGATATGTTTTGGTATGTGCAATCTAGATGCTTAAAAAGAGATATTAGAGACTATGGTTTGCAATTCGAATGGGATAAATCATGCCTCGCAACGAAGCGAATCCAGCTCATAAAGACAGTATGCCCAAACGAACCCAGCAACAGTGCATATACTTATCTTGATCTAGCCATAAGATTCTTAAAACTTTTTTCTACAGAGATTGAGATGTCAAACTCAGGAACCCCAAGCCAAAGAACCAATTCCGCAATGAGCAAATAATCATACACCTTAAGCTTCAATACTTAAGGAGCAATATCTTGTTGCGTCTCCTCAAAGTTCGAGTGTCTGCATCTATTTAAAGGACTCAAATTTGCATGGAGATGCAACCCATGCCTGCCTGGGTTGGGAGCAGAACTGAACGATTAAGGAAGTTTGGCATTCTCAAGGACACAACTACCTCCTCCATACATCCTCTAACAGATGGATGGGAGCTTGTAATTCCCCCAGACCTGCGAGTGATGGCTACAAACGCCTTCATGTTGACATTGGCTAGAGGCGGCACTCTCCTCAACCCGACAGGGCAGGGAACTGTCTAGTCCAGTGCCACACAATACAGTTTAAGGGTCTTGGCTCAAGGGTAAGAGATAAGGATCTCATTTCGTGATGGGTGAGCTAACCCCCAGGATGGTACAGCCAGTCAGCCTTGCTACGGATATTACACCTCTTTTGTCCCCTGGGTCATGCACCACTCCTGTCCTCTGAAACCCATGTCAAGTCTATCATGTTTCATGCAAATGAAAGCTCTTATTGACCAAATGATGACACTCTAATTATTGTTAGCCAGGTGATATCACAAACCCCTATGCACTGCTTACTCGAGCAATTCAGAGAGGACAATACTTTTGAATCTCTCCTCAAAGAATGACTATCTATGCCATATGCTGCGTATTCTGCTGTATCTGAGCCATATTGATGGAAAGAGTTGATCTCTTTGAGTATGGATACACACCTCATATGCCCTACAATATCTCAACGTATATCCTGCTGGATACATATCAGATATGGGTATGGTGGATGCTTGAAAATTTTGTACTTTTTAAAACTATCAAACCAGAGAGTACAAATCTATTTATATCATAGACAGACCCATTCAGCAAGGTTGTGAGAGAGATTGCACAATACAAGACTTCCTGCGCCTCAAAGAGTGGACTTCCTTTTGTTTTGAACCCATAAAATAACTAATCCTTACTAGTACTGCCCCAACTAATTAACTTGATAGTATGATCCACTTAATATAAAGTAAAATGTTGGAAAAGCTTCAAAGAAAGTTAAGTGCATTGTTTGAAAGAAAACAAGTCAAATTTCAATGCCACAATTCAAGAACTGAAATTGAATTCTTCAAGAAAAATTTTATGAGAATGAGCTGTCAATTTGAATTTCGACAAATGCTAAGTTTGAAACACATTACACAAAAACTTTTACATCATGTGGTTTTACCTAACAACTGAAATACGCATATCATTCCTGCAAAAAGAAATTATTGTCTCAATAGCTTTAAATTACAAAGGAAAACTCATGAAAATATGCAGTAAGAATTCAAAACTATGCTAAGAACACAACATGTCAAGCAAACATGGGGTTCTTTGTCCAACTTCCTACTGCTGGTTGCTGTTAAAGGCGGGAATTTAAGATCTAGCACAACATTTTAAGCTAGAAAATATCCTGCTTTCATACCATTCAAATTCTTAATGACAAAGTTTAATCACAACCACAGAAGATTGCTTCATCAAAGGCCACAGACTAGAGTTACTGCATTAGCACCCAAGCAAAGCTGTTACCATCATGACCCTTGGGAGCAGTCAATACCTATTTAATCACGTACGGGAGACAGAGGTTTTCTCCAGAAATATTATTCCTCAAATGCATGTGAAAATATTTTCTACAACAGCAATGGCCAGTCTTTTTCAAGCTCCTGGGGTTTCAGCTCCATTGCCACCTTGAGATCTAGCAAAAAAATTGGGAAATTCTGTCCCTGTTCTTGGATGCCTTCGAAAGGCCTACTGCACTTTTGCAACTGATAATAAAGTCCTGAAGCAACACCATTAATGAGCTTCCCAGGAAACTGGTGTGTGTATATACTGTTCTTCAATGTGACATGGCCAATGCAGGACTCGATCAATCGTTTAATCTAGGCATCTAATCCATTTTTCAACAAATTGGCACATTCCATTGATACCTCTTCAAGGCCCTGTGCTGCAGCAATCAGTTGCATCCATTCCCTTAGCACAATGGTATTAGGCAAGCCAGCACTGTCAAATGAGTTAGTACAGCTATCAATGCTTCCTAAATCAAAAACTTTGCAGGCCCACCCACACTTGTGGAGAAAAATGCAATCCCGAGTGGGGCCCGCAGTGGACTTCTATTGAATGTGTCTACTAATACTTCCTTATGGTCTTTACCATATAAAGAAACTACACTATCTGTTGTCCCATTTAATTGATTTAATTTAACTGAGTGCAGAAGCAAAACCCTTCCTTCACTCTCTGTTTTATCTCCGAGTCTTTAATGAAGCTGCACTGACTTACATTTATAACATTCCCATTTTCTAACATCACATTATCACCAGTAACCATCGATTGATGGGAAGCAAAAGCCTCCTTCCCAATTGTCCCAACAACAATTTCCGATCTTCCCTTTGGAGGTGAAGATGGAAAAACTGCCCCATTAAGTAAAGAGTAGTGCTCACTTTGCCGATACCCATCACTTGTACACGCTAACTTCCTTCTTGGGAGTTGATGGCTGTGGAACTTTTTCCATTTTTCAAAATCGATCCTATAAACTGGTTATGGAGAGGAAAGTTTACCCGCTAAGTTGAATGAAAAGTTATTAAATCCCACCTCACTTAGATTCAAACTCAAAATCTAATCCAATAACAAAAATACTTCTTCGACATCCCAACGGTAAGTCTCTTTACCATCTGAGCTTTGAAATTCGTGATATTCCTCTGTGAACGCTGATGTGGTGGTGGTTGCATCAGATCATATATAGTCCATATACAATGGTCTCAAAATCCACTTCCCTTACAACAGTAGGGGTTTTTCACTCAATATCCAAAAACCAATCACGTAGATGATACATACCTTTATCATCGAAACCTATTATGCAAATATACAAGACATCTTCGAAGGAGAGTTGAGTCCATAATCTTAAAGATTTGAACTCCAAAATTCAGTTTGTGCAAAAGTACAAAATGCACAAAGCTCTGGAGAAAACTTCGCCGTAAGTAAAGTAAAACCCTCTCTCTAACCAAATAGGAGGAGCAAAAAGTACAGCAATACCCACGAAAATTGGAAAACCAACACAGCTCATTAAGGACTAAGAGCTTAGAGAACATGGGTTCTGAAATTAAAGTTCAAACTCTGCAGAGAATTGGAATAGTACAGATTGTAGAGAGAGAGAGAGTTGTAATTCTGACCTGCCAGCCGATGGAGAAAGTGAAAATGATAGATAATATGGGAATTTTCAGAGAAGGCAAACTAGAATGCGCTCTGAGCAAATTAGCATGGATAAATGATTTGCAGAAATACAAAATTGACAAATTCCACACAATCTCTACTAAAAAAATGGAACACACCTAAAAAATAAATATAAAAAAATTTATGATTTATTAGTGAGATTTATTTTTTTACAAAACATTACTGTAAACATTTAGCTTCATCCGCTTGTTAAGAGCGCTGGCTTTGACTTTTTTAAAAATTAATGCATTGTTCATCTTTAAAAGTAATATTTTATTGTAAAAATTACTCAAATTGATTTGCTTTTCAATTTTTATTTTTCACGGTTTTCATTCCCCTCGAACGTTCTTTCAGTTTTATTCATTAAAAAATTATTTTTAATTAATATATAATTAGTATAATTGCAAAATATAAAAAGAAAATTAAAAATAATATTATATTATTATTTTAACTATTGAATTGCTAGCTGTTTTGAGAGACTTGCAACTCTGCCTTCCGCTTGGGATATCTAAACTAATGGTAGAATCTAGGGGTGGGCCCCGCTTCTACCCCGCCCCCGCCCTACGTGGAGAAGGCCCCCGACCGCCCAAATGGGAACCTAATAAATGATACAAAAGAGATGATGATACGGTTCATAGATATACATGTTGAACATGTCTATAGGGAGGGCAATGGGGTAGCACATAGCTTGGCACGGTTCGCATGGAATGTTGATAATATCCAAATGTGGTGGAAACATGTCCCAACTTTTGTGGATCATGCCCTTTGGTTTGATCAGTTTGCTTTCTAATGTTTTTTTCTTATGAATGAAAGTTTCATTGGTTATAAAAAAATAAAAATAAAAAAAAAAAAAAACTAATCCAATGTGGGGTTATAGTTAGAGAGATTTTAGATTTATAAAAAATATGTATTTTTCATCAAATTTTGAAGATGAATTTGATGGAACCAATGCTCTAGAACTCTCTCTCTCTCTCTCTCTCAAATTTGGCCTGGCATAACTTCACGAATGGATTTTCTGCGGTGATATCATCTTTCACCATTCCACCATGTAAGGTCTAGAGAATTTTTTTTTTTTCCAGCTTTAATGCTGTAAATGAACAGTGCAGTTTTTAGAACCCAAACTCGATTTAATTTAATTCAGTTCAATAAAAAAGTTTTTTGGGCTATTAATTATGTTGTTTCGAATATCTTGTACAAATGTTCCAAACAAATTACTGAAGAAGATTTTCAAATACAATTGGGAATAATCATTCATTTGTGGTCTTCATCAGTAAACAAACGAAACAAGAGTTGCATATAAAGAATCTAATGTTCTCTGAAGGAAAAAACAAAAACGAGATTCATTTTTTTTCTTCTCCTTCGATTTTCTTGGGACAGAATTCCTAGTAAAAATACAAATTCCTTTTCTGAACACTGCATTCTCTTCCTTCTTCCTCAACAATAAAGAACTTCGAGGACATTATAGACACTTCTGCTAACAATGAATCTGTACTCCAACCAAAATAAAAAAAAAAAAAATCTCACTGGGAGCACCAAATCTAAACTGCAAAAGAGCCTGAAGAGTGATTTAGTTAGAGTTAGTACTTGATCGAACCGCAAGAATTTCACGCACAACAATCCTTAAATCCAATTGGCATGTCCCGAAATGTTGTTCTAGCCATACCCTAAAAGATCATGAAACTCAACCCAAGAGTCCAATACAATTCCGATTTTTTAATCAATTTTGTTCCAAATGGTGACGTACCTGTACAATATATGCAACTTGGATGGGGGTTGATCTTTAACCGCTTTGAAGAGCCTTTTGTGGGTCAAGTTGTCCGCTACAGTAACTGGAAGGAACAGCAGATAGTTCCTGCCTTCCTCTCCATTCTTCACCAGGTTTCAATGTAATCGGTTTCTCCACACAAGCAGCCTCAACACATAGCATGTGCTTGTATTCATTATCCCCAAAGTCAGGAATTGCCTTTGCCTTCTTATCCCATGGATTCCAAACCACTGCAGAGGAAAATAATTATGAAAAAACTGGCTATCTACCATTCCCCTAATCCTCTCCTAATATCATCTTATCAACTGGCTATCTACTATTGAAAAAACTAATTAAATTTGCTAACATAGAATGGAAAATTCAAAGCCTAAGCATGTGGATCAGACCCAACTCACCAGCATCTGGAAGTCCATCTTTCCGCAATTCATACGTTCTCTTCCTTTCATGGTCAATAATGGCAATTTTTGTGGGTGTACTGAGATATGCTTTGTCCACCTTTTACAACAAGAGTAATTAGAGCAACTAATATATATTTGAACAAGATTACAGCAAAAATACCAAGCATTCCTATTCAAACAAGTACTAACTTCTGCTTCAAACGTTATTGCATCCCCTTGTTCTGTAAATCTCTCTTTATTCTTCAGGTAATCCAAATAATCCAGGGTCTCTAGTCCTTCCACACGCACTTCACTAAACAGAAGAACATGAGAGCTAATTAGAAAATAATACAAATCTTCAACTTTTTCATCTAATCATTACCTAATTATTACAACTTTTCCAAACTTCCAAACAAAACACAAAAAATAATACAACTTTTTCAAATTTCAAAACAAAAATAATATTAAAAAATAATATTCTAACAATATTTTAACTTTATAATATTTTTATTCAATTTTTTTCTTTCATTTCCCAAAACCCAACAAAGCATCTTAACTCAAACCATTTCACTAATATTCGCAAACTATTTCACTACTATTCACAAAATTCTCATTTTATCTCATTTCCCAAGCATCCCCTAAGTTTGAGATAGATAGCAAACATGTCAAATGGTTCAAACATATCCAATGACTTCAATGTTGGACTCCTTAGTGAAACTGTGAGAGGGCAATATGAATGCTGCAGTAGGGGGAAGGGGAATAACTCAAAGTTATATTAAAAACAAGCATCAAAATGGAACCTGATATCGGTAACGGCAAAATATGTGTGGTAGGAAAATGTGAACATGAACGGCTTTCCATCGGTATTTGTATTGCGAATACGAGAGGTCATCATCAAATCTCCTCCAGGTCCCAAAGTTACCCTTAGACGAAACTCGTATCTGTAAATGATAGTGAAAATATTATCTATTAGTTCAAGATTTACTTCAGTCAAAAGATCTGGTAACATATTTAAGGAGTCCTAATACCACTCCCATATGGCAGATGAACATTTCTTGAAATAAACAAAATGATTGTTCACACAAACAAAAAAAAGTGAAACTAATGCTCAACCTCAATAAATTGTCCCCTCGACCCACCCGACAATAAATGAAAAACAGAAAAAAGAAGGGTAAGCATGGAGTGGAAGTAACTTGCTCCAATGCCTTGTAAGCAATTACATGATACCTTTAGCAAAATTAAACATGCAATCAAGATTGAGTCATGCACCTGTGTGGCCAGATCTTTGCATCTTCTTCAGAGTGCTTAAGGATCAAATCAATGAAAGCCTTGTTGGGGCTACATGTCAGAAAAGGCGGAGGATCAGGATCTACCATCCAATCCCTATTCCTAGCAAACCCATGTTGTTCAAGAGAACCCTGAATTCCAAACTCCATATGCAGAAGATTTTTTTGGTTAGTTTTCAAGGGAAAAAAAATAATAATAAGGGGAGAAAAGAACTGGAGGAGAGCCACATACTTGAGGAAAACAAATTGGAATACCTCCACGTATAGCCTTTGGAGGCTTAAAAATAGCCTGCAACACACAAATATTCGAAAGGGTAAAAAACGAAAAAAAAAAAAAATGGTAGAAAGAATGAATGATAAAAAAAAAACCAGACATATGAAGAACTTTTCTATACTAATTGCAGTTCAGAAATTTATGCATAAGAATTTAAGGAGATTTACATTTGATTTGAATTTTTTTCTTAAATGAATTTTGTTGATAAAAAATGGGATGAGATCCCATACTCTATGCATGAGCATGACTTTCCTCCTCTCCTCGCCCCTTCCTTCGGGTTGCCTCTCCTCCGCAAGTGACCCAACTCCCCCTCCCTATCTCCTTCTGTAATACCCCAAATTGAGAATAGGAAGGTGGCGAATGAGATCCCACATTGTTGTGAGGAAGACGTTCTTGTCCTTTATTATAATTCCACAGGATTCCAATTGTATTATTACAAATTCATTTAAAGTAAAGTATGTGAGTTGGGCCTTCCTTAAGTTGTTACAAATGGTATTAGAGTCAAACCCCTCTAGAAGTGTGGGACTTGAGCTGTGTCACCTATGATGGAACGGTTAAGATTGGATTTATATAGGAAGGTGGTCAATGGGATACATTGCTTGAGAGGAAAAAGCTCTTGCCCTTTGTAATGATTTCAAGGAGCTCCAACTATAATCTTGACTAGTCCCTTATGGAGTACAGGCTCAGATGTGGTTTGAACCTTTCTTGGGTTGTTACACCTTCTCTCCCAACAGCATGGACCTCAGCGTGGGTCCAAAGCTTCAAGTTACAAGTTGGCTAACATGTTACAAACTAGACAAGTGGAATAAAAAAACTTCGAGCAATATCTCAATGCTAGACAACCACAGTTTTCACAAATTAGTAACCCCTAACAAGAGCGATAACTAAAGGCTAATCTAGAAGAAAAAATGTCACCCACTCTACCATATGCATCATCCACAATATCATTCCTTTAAAGGCTAAAAAAAACTCATCAAGTCTTCCCCAAGAGCTTCCAACCATTTTTCATTACATTCTTAAAAAAAGATTCAGGCCTAGTCTAGAATTGGGTGGTAGCCCACCTATATGGTTAAGGTCCATGCACTACTAATTTATCAGATGGAAAAAATGCATACATTCATTATGTATCAACATAGGTTTCCAATAGAGGAGGTATGAAACAAGATAATCCTATTAGTATACATAAAAGACCAAATTAAATTAAGAATTTGATGTCATTGACAATCAGTAGAGAAACAGCTTTTTACAAATATAACACATTGCCATACCTTACTACTAAGAAAAAGCAATTCTTCCCCATGCTCATTCTTCCAAGAGGTAACTTGAGCCCCATACAAATATACCTATTACAAAAATGATAAACTCATAAATAGCACAGCTAAGTCTAAATAAGCAGCATCCATCACTTTGTCAGCATTATAAAAGGAAACAATCAGAAAAGTTCAACTATAAAAATCTAATCAAGAAAATACCTCGTTTTCCTTCTAGTAGCCACACTCTAATTGAGTTGCACTCGCATGTTAACAGATTATACACATATAAATCCACATATCTACACATGAAACCATAAGGTGCCTATAAATTGAGCTCAGGTTGCATGAAAGGAAACACACCAGCAATGAGCTCTAGAAAGCATGCAAGTGAAGGAATGAAAAGAGCTACAGAACCAATAACATCGGTTCTGTAGCTCTAAGAATATAAGGTGTTAAACCCTTAAGGTGTTAAACCCTTTTTTATCTAAGAAAATAAGCCTCCTCATAAGTCTACATTTCCAAGTACAAGCTTAACCAAAAAAACACCCCAATACAAAAAGAGTACACACAAACAAGCTACACCAGTAAAATCAACTCCTGTTATATGAAAATAAGATGTACCAATCTACAATTTTTTAAGATCATGGACCTCCGAGAGAAGATCAGGAGAAGCTAAAGCCAAGCAAGAAAAAGTAACACAAAGTCAGGTAAACCTCAAATACATAAGATTTTTGAATGCAATAAACTTGAGGTTTTCATTATTTCCAAGTAAATACTTGTTAATAATCGAAACTAATGAAGAAGCCCAACTTGAATCTTTATCAAGGCAGTGATGCTAATGTCAAAAACAATCCAAAATTATGGTCATTGCTATTGATCATTGAACTGGGCTAGATAACAGTTGTTACAGTTGCTTATTGCCTACGGTTTTCAAATGGTACTGGTTTCTTTCACAATCAAGCAAAAAAGTTATGAGAATTTATAGCAACTTTTCCACACGTTTTCTTGAACAAAAGAGATTAGAATATGAAACTTTCAGGAAATCTTTGATTGTATTGCAAGATTTTTATTAACTCGAGATCAGATAATATCTCCATAAACTTTCTCCTCATCTCCAAAGTTTGCCAAGTCATCCAAAGAATCGGCAGTCTCTCATATCTGTTCAAGATAGGCAGATTGGACGCATAGCACCGCAAGAATATAACACAAGGAAAATTCTATACACCACGCTACTAGTGGGATGAAAATAGGATGGGAGTATGGAGTATAGCATTACTCATAATATAAACACACACAAAGGAGCCTAGTTGCCAAACACTGTCGCAAAAATGGGGCATAAAACACATCCGTTACCCACATAGAATGAACACATTTTGCAAATGGAGGAAGAAAAAGAAATCAATCCAACATAAATACATAGATAGATTCAATGCTGGCAGGAAATCTTGATGAATCGTACTGCGTGAATCACCAAAGATAACACAAAATAAACAGAAACCGAAATGCAAGAAGAATGAAATTATTAACAGAAGCACACAATACAATACCAACGCATTAATGCAAGAAAGGAAAGAAACAGTCCGACAGAGAGGGAGAGAGAGCGCGTTTGAATGAACGGTACCTCAGCAGAACAGCCACGAACCTCGCGGAGAATGACCTTTGGGAGGCCATTCACACCCTTAGTGTGCTCCACAAACACCATTTCCCCAGACGACGAAGTCGACATTTTCTCCCTCTCTCTTTTTCACACGCACGCAAACGCGCACACAGAATACAAACAATTACAATCTCTCGTTCTCCTGCGATCTCTCTTTCTCCTTCCGGAACTAATTTGAACCACTTCGGGTATCGAATATCGTTATCCTCTATTTATAGGAGATGGGGGGACTCAAGGGAGAGAGAGTGTGGGTGTGTGTGCGCGACAGCAACGCAAAAGTCATTATTTTATGGTGATCTTTTCTTTCCATTTTTTCTATTTTTGGGACTTATTATTATACTTATTTAACTGCTTCTTTAATCTCCAATATCCTACCCTTCTCTCTCTCTTTTTTTTTTTTTTTTTTTNTTTTTATAAAATAATATATATTTTTCTCTTTTTTTTTTTTTTTTTTAAGATTGATTTGGACAGTGAAATGAAATAAGATAATTTTATATTAAAATTAAAAATTAAATAAAATATTATTATTTTAAAATTTTAAAAAATAAATTATTTATTATATTTTATATAAAAATTTAAAAAAAATTATAATAATAAAATAAAATAAGACCGAACGCTCTCTAAATCCAAACCAGCCCATTGCACTTCAATTATTCTTTAATAAATGGATACAGCCCTACATGTTTTCCACTTTTCTTTTCTGTTTTTTGTTTTTCTGTTGGGGTGGGGGCTTTTAATTTTTTTTGTTATAATTTGTCATTAACCGATGATATTTAATATTCTTGAAACTTTAAAAGCAATCAAACCCAACTCCAGCACCAATTAATTAATTATAATGGCAAATAACACGTTTTGGATGTAAAGATTAGATGAGATCATAAATTTATGAATGGTAATTACTAATAAATATTTTATAAATCACTAAATAATAGGAAAATAGTTTAAATTAAGATGAATTTTAAGAAATGAGAAAAAAAAAAGTTGAATAAAAATATTATAAAATATAAATATTGTTAAAATATAAGTTTTTAATATTATTTTTATTTTAAAATTTGAAAATTTTAAATAATTTTTTGTATTATGTTTAAAAATTTTAAAAAGTTTTAATAATTAGATGAAAAAATTAAAATTTTAAATTAAAATATTTATATATAAGCCGCATCTAGATGTTTAGATTAAATGAGATGACAACACCCAAACGGGACTTTAGAGTTTATCGTTTAAAACCATTTCAACAATCCAAACATACCCGCATGTTGGTTCAGCTCAAGACAACATATTCCCTTGAATATATAACAATTTTTTGCATCAATCTCTCCCTCTCCCTCTCCCTCCCCCTCCTCCTTATAATCAAAGTCATGGCCTATAATAAAATATTATTGATAATGATAAACAATAATATCTACACTCAAAGTCGTGGAATCTGCGTCTTAATTTGTTCCTTAAACATTAGCAAAATGGTGTTGGACGGTTGGTGCAACTGTAAATAGTGATTGGAAGAAGATCAAAGATTTGGATACAGGCAGCGGGGGACGATGAAACTTATCCCTCGTATAATAACATACATGAGATAAATAGTAGTGAGATAGTTTGAGTTATAATATTTTATGGAGTTTTAAAAAATAATATAAAAAAATTGAATAAAAACATTATTAGAATATTATTTTTAATATTATTTTTGTTTTAAAATTTAAAAAAATTAAATTATTTTTATATTTTGTTTGAAAGTTTAGAAAAATTATAATGATTATATAATGATTAGATGAAAAAATTAAAAATTGAAAATTGAAAAGTATTTATTTTTTAATAGTATTTATATGATACGATGAGATGGAATGAGATGAGATGAGATGAGCAATGAAACCAAATGGGTATGTCTATTATTCATGTCAATTCGCTACAAAACTTCATATCCTAGGTAAATTGAAGTGACCAAAAACTTGATCATTCTTAACAAGCCTTTACAAATTGATGTGTCGCCGTTAGGCATCTTTTCATTTACCTTTTCTTTTCCTTTTTTTTTTTTTTTTCTAAAAAAAGTCCTCTAACAGTTTCAAGTTTCTTTTACGACATAAACGAGATGGGCTGGATAATAATAAGATTGGAAATTGACCCTTTTCATGTTGAGAAGTCTCCTCCAATTATCCGTCTTTACCATTTTTGCAGAGAAAAAAATTGAAAATTGGCCAAAATTTGGTTTAATCCAAGTGCTTATAAGCCTGTTCCAAGAGAGATTGAGCTCGGTTTGGATATACAGTTCAGATGAGATGAAATATTTTAAATAATAGTGAGATTTTTTTAGTTAAGATGACATAAAATAGTTTGTAAAAAAATATATGTTTGAATAGTGAGATGAGATGAGATAGTTTTAACTTTTTAAGATTTGATAAAGGAAAATACTAAAACCACAATTGGGTATTCTCAACTGGGATCCCGAATGCTTTTTTTTTTTTTTTTTAAACGTAATGATTAAGTAAGTATCTTTTTATTGATGTTGTGATTTTTAAAAACTATATTTAAAAATGATAAAAAAAATGCATGAAAAAAAAGCAACACACTGGGCAGGATCCTAGTATCCCCCATATATGGGTATAGAAGCACTATTTGATAAAATGGTGAGTCATACTAATGAGTGAGTAATAGTTATGAATATATTAATAAAAAACATATTTATGAGTAATTAAAAAATCTATTATAAATAAATTTAAATCTCAAAATATATTGGGAAGTTGTTGGCCGAAATTATTCTATAATTCCGAAAAATAATTTCTCTTTTTAAAAGATATTATTCTTAAAGATATTATTATTCTAAAAAATAATTTAAATCTCAAAATATATTAGGAAGTTGTTGACTGAAATTTATAATTTCACTTTTTTAAAAGATATTTTTATCTATTTATTTTTCTATATATAATAAATTCGTCATTTTTTAATTCTAATTATAAATTATAATAATTTTGATTATTGTAATAAATAAGTATATGAATTATGTTGTAGATTTGTTTTAAATAATTTATTAATTTCAAATTTTCTAAAAAAACCCCAAAATGCACTTCTATTCAATATGCACAAAATTATCAATTTCTTTGTGAAAATATATTACTCTAATAATGACTTGTTAGTTATTCTATTTTAATCATAAAGAAATTTTTGTTTGTAGTGTGAGATTCTTTTTACTGTTTATGTCAGAAAGTAATGAGATGAGTTTGAAAACTTAGAGATGAAATAAAAATGTGAAATTAACAGTTTAGATAGACAAAACTATCTCATCCGTACATACCAGATGAGATTCATCTGACAAATCAAATTGGGCCAGTCATATGAGAATGGTCTTTTTGAGGAAGTTGAACGCATGGATTGTTTTGAGAAGTCACAAGAAAATAACAAATTAATTTCTAATTTCTAATTATAGATGTGGATAAGAAAGGTTTTCATAGGTTTCAAGAGTCATGAACCTTACTCCACCCATCAATGTACGTAGTTGATCTATATATGCATGTGTCCTACCACACGAGAAAACCCAAATTCGTACTTGGTTTTTTTGGTTGATATCAGCCTCTAATTAAGCTGTAATAGGCCTCACAATAAGTATTCTGTTAAAGCATCTTGATTTATGTATAGTAAAATTTTTTTAAAATAGGGAGTATCGACAGTCGAGATAGAGCGTAGAAGTAAGTTTTAGACCCTCAAATAAACACTAACAAAAAAAGATTTTATAATTAAGAAATGTTATTCATCATCTTCACACTACATACTAATATGTGATTTATCATTTTTGTCCTTCTATTTAAACACATGTTTACATATTAATATGTGTGTATTTAAATAGAAGGATAAAAATGACAAATCACATATTGATGAGTGGTGTAGGGAACGGAACTAGAATTTCTTGTTTAGGAGGGCCAAATTGAGTTGAGATGATCCATCATCCCATTTCAAGTCTAAAAATAAAGTAATATGGATAATGGTTTACCTTCTTCGGTCATCGAATATGTTTTATCTTTTGACATGTAATGATACCTAATTTCTTTGTACAACCTTAAAAAACTAAAATAAAATTAGTATTTTATTAATTTTTTTTACTAATATACATAAATTATTTAAATTCATCTCAACATTCAAACGTAAGGATTTCAATCCCCTGCATCTAAGGTATCTCAATCAAACCGTATTACTCAACGATAAAAACAAAACAATTAATAGGACTAAAATTTTTAAGAACTAAGAAACAAATAAGAAAGACTTTTCCATACCATACACTAGACCATTTTTTGTTGCAATATTTAAAGATTAGGTTATAGGTTTAATATTTTGTTGGATTCTTTAGCAATTCATGAAGATGACTTTTTAATTGTGATGGGGCCAAACCTTTTTTTATTTTAATTATATGGATATATATATATTAAATTTATATAAAAAAATAATATTTTTTTAAAAATAAAATTGAGGGAGCCATGCATCAGAGCTAGCCCCTTATTTCGTCTCTGTCCGCCGCCGCGATTGGATTATTTTTATAATATATTTAAAAATAAAAAAAAATAGAGGGGTAGGTAGTCCTACCAGACCGACACCACAATAGTCGTGGCTGAAATAATCCAACTTTTTTTTACTGCATATAATTCTGTATGGTGTTCTTTTGTTTTCAAAAGAGGATTTATTCCAAAAATTTTTATCGTCCCCATTATAAGAAAAAAGGATTTTTTGAGACCTTTTTTTTTTTTTTTGCGGCAACTTGAGTTTTGATGCAAAAAGTCTTTTTTTTTTTTTTTCTTTTTGTATTTCTATGGTTTATTTCCAGCGAGCAAGAACTTGTTATTAAAAATTATTCTTTGTAATGAAAATATGTTGTCACAAATAATTTTGATAGAAAAATCTTTATTCTAGACTTTTTAAGTATTTTACGGCAACATTATTATGCCGCTTTTTTTTATAAAACAAATCATATACTCATTTCATTTCATTTCAATCCAAGAATACAAGCAATGTCATCATTAACAAGACTTAAAATTTCAATAGGTCCATCTTCTATCCCTTATTGCTCTGCTTCATATTGTAGAGCCAGTTTTGCTAAACAATGAGCCACTTTGTTGCTTGCTCTAAAGACAAATTGATTACTCCAATCTGGCCTTTTGAGGAATACAACCTTCATATCTTCAATAATCTGCTTGCTTCTCTCACAATGATACCAATCCCCATCTGTTGCCTCTTTGAATCAATAGCTACACACTTTAGTGGAAATTAATGTCATTGTTGATATTTTTATTTAATCATGAAATATTATTTATCAATCAAAGACCAAATTAGTGTTTTTTTATTCTATTTATCAATGCATATATATTACCTGACTTCGGGTTTTAATTCAAACTTTTACAAAAAAAATTACTGGAATGATGAATCAAGGATAAATCTCTCCTCTTCTAAATATTCATTTTAATATTTTTTTCATAATTTTAAATTTGCACATATACTAATAGTACTGACGTAATAAAAGAGGGCATGCGTAAATTATAAGGATAATGCTTAATCCACAGATAAAGGCCACCGAAAGCAGCCACCGATTTTTTTTTTTTTACTTAGTGATTAAGAAATTGTTTATAAATGAAGTTGTGAATTTTTAAAAAATATATATATATTTAAAGGTATAAAAAAATGTATTGAAAAAAAAAACAAATTTACTATCACTTTCAGGTATTGGAATATTAATTTATAAAAACTTTTTATTTTTGCTAAGTCATTAATTAATGCTATAAACAAATGGAAATTACTAGTGGAGCCTCTCAAACTTACTGCTCATGCACTTTAATTTTTTTTAATGATTAAAGAAGTTATTATTAATGAAATTATATATATTTTTATTTTTTTAATGATTAAGAATATTAAAAAATACTTGAAAAAAAAAAGAACTATAAATTTATAACTAACGGTACTAACACTCGATGGCCCGTTAGCACCATCCATGGTACAAATTAATCTTGCAAGACAGAACGTACATTAACGTATAAATTGTTGGAATTATCACATTCCAAAAATATATAGCTATATACAACAAAAGGAAAATAATAGGGATCCCACTGGGAGATCCTATTCAAACATCCTGCTCCAAATTTTTTTTTTTTTTAGTTTTTTTTACATAGTAATTAAGAAAATGTTGTTTAATAATATTTTGAATTTGTTTCCTTTTTTAAAAATATTTAAAAGTGTTAAATGAAAAAATATTTAAAAGTATTTTTTTATTTTTTTTCATATCATTTTTTAATACTTTTTAATATTTTTTAAAAATGAAGAAAATTCACAATATTATTAAACAACATTTTTTTAATCACTACATAAAAAAATCTAAAACATAAAAAAAAAAAAAAAAAAAAAAAAAAAAAAAAAAAAAAAAAAAACTAAAAAACAAAAAAAAAAAAAAAAAAAAACCGAACAGGATATCCCGGGATCTCTAACATTGCCCTTATATAATAGGATTGTATGAAGCCCTAGTTTGTCACTGTCAATCTCTTCATATAGCCCGACCCGTTTGATGGCAAACAAGTTTATAGCAATTTTGGTGCTAAAGCCTCCCCAAAACTTGGCATGAACAGAACTCTATTCAGTTTAATTTAAAGATTGCAAGTGTAATGACATGAATTTTCTGCGGTAAAGAATAATTAATATTTTTGGAGAAACCAAACTAGTGGAAAATTCATCATACAGCCTTAATTATTAGGTAGTTGTTCTCTAACACACACACACATATATAATTCCTTGTCCCTGAGTTCCATTAATATTTCGGGGATTTCGAGTCTCCCAAATTGAAAGTTTCTATTGCATGATTTTTGTCAACATGCATGTAGCTTGAAGACACCTCCTTTGTACATTCTCCATCTTCAATATTATTCACTCAATTATAACACACACATATCGTATATATGGATGTATAATATGGGTGTGATCAGTTGCCAATGAGCTCTTGGACTAGAAGCATTTCTGGCAGAGTGCTTCAGATCAAGATCAATCCAGCCACAGTTATATAAGCATTTGAATAAAATTTCAAAATAATTATTTGTATCCCCTTTGACATTTATAATTTGACAATAACAATTCTTTTTCTTTTCTCAATTTATTTCGGGTGATTTCATCTTGTTTACTGATCATCAGTTAATTTTGAAGATTGGAAAAAACCAATTGACGGTCAGGAGATCAACTATGCTGCAAAACTTTGCCGCAAAAAGAATATGTACTGTTCGCGCACATTGTAGTTATTTCGTGATAGAATTCAATAGTGACATGACTATCGTCGCAATTAGTTACCATTGTCCCTTGTTCCACTACTTCTACCATGTGCATGTGGTCCATGTACGGCCTATTTGGCAGTGTGTGAGGTCCACATGCCTCATCATTTGCAACAGCTCAATAGTTTAGCTTTCTTATCCATGAGACAGTTCATTGTTCTTATATCTTTATTTTCTTTTTAAAAGATATGGAGGATAAATACCCTAGTTCTACTCGGAACCACATGGCAAATCGGGAAAAATTCCTAAAATCTTTACCTCAGTCATAAGGACAATGGAATGCTTGAACAGAAGGTTGAAGCAATGCTTGCTTTCGATGATGGCCATCACCGAAAGCTATTCCTCATCGAGTCCATGGATTCGATGAGGAATAGCTTCACTCCAAGGAAGATGGTGCCAAACAACGAGAGGAGCTAAAATGAAATATTGGCAAACAAAAGTAGCAAGGAAAAACGTCCAAAGGAGAGAAAAAAAAATTAAAAATGTTTTAGGATTGTGAACAGTTTACTCCACATCAAGGGAGATTACTGTAGCAGATTGTTAAATAAAAATCAAATACAACATCTATTGGAGTTGACTTTTGGCCAAATTTCTTTATATATTTTACAGGAAATTATAATTTAAAATGAATAGTACTACTCTTCCATAGATGAGCTAGCTGTATCTTTTGTTCCAATCTCTGTAATTTTAATATCATCACTTAGCTAGCTAGGTTGCACCATTGAGTATTCAGACGAGATGAGAACGACTTGTCCTTAAATATTATCACATGGAAGTCAATCCCCTTGCACAGTTATAAGTACGTACGCACGCAAGTACATGATTTCTTTTATTTACTTTCCAAAAATAGACAAGAAAAAAGCTAGCACATAGGAATAATATATGTAGAACTCATTTTCCCTTTCCCATGCACACAGAACTATTGTGTTATGTAGTGTACTTAATACAGAATACATGCAAAAATACAAATAAAATAAAAGGATTGAAGACCAAATCCTTATAAAACAAAGCTAGCAATGTGCATTCGTCTCGTCTTCATTGGTATGCGTCTTCACAAATGGGATGGATGCTCTGGTCTGATATTGAGCCAATATAATTTGGGCAAAAATTGTGATGTGTGAATAATTTATTTTTTCAAGATCTAATAGTCACATCAAAGAACACACACAAAAGGCAAAAGGAGCTTCACGATTGTTTATGCATATGGAGGATACATAATTATAGTAGTTGCGCAACTAATTTTGACAGGGAAAATAAATTCTTTCACTAATCTCGATTTCATCTTCCACATCGTCGGTTGAGTGCCAAATTGACCTCTAGCTGGTGGTTGGAAGCTTTGGGATCCTTTGTCGCAGGAATCCATTCACTTAACCAGATATCTGTAAATATAAATGTTCAAAGAAGAACAAGCACTGGATATAGCTAGAGTTAAACCACAAACCCTAAACCGCACCAAAACTAATTCGAACTCCATGGTAGGGGGTGTGAGAGATTTCCACCTTAATGTCTCAAACTGGGTAAGCTTCTTGTCAATCCGCTAGAGTTGTCTTCTATTTTGGTAGGGAAAACGAATAGGAGGTAGGGTTAGATGGAGAAGAGGAAGGTGGGACTAGAAGGAGGGAGACCCACACCAAATGATAGGATCTGATGAATAAGTTGATGATTTTTGGTTCCCAAGAAAAGTTGCCATAAAAAGCGTTTATTATCGAGGGAAGTGGCTTGTTGCAAATTAGAAATGTTATATCTGACGACAAAAATGTTACAAAGTTCAAAAATTCGCCACAAAAAGTATATGAACTGTTCACGAGACACATTGTAGTTACTTTGTGATGGAATTCAACGGTGACATGACTATCATCGCAATTAGTTACCATTCATTGCAATTCTTTCGCGGCAAAAAGAAATTAATCGCTGTAATAGGCCTTTTTTTGTAGTGAACCATTGTCCCTTTTTGCACCACTTCTATCAAGCCATCATTCCTAGTCATCTATTCATACTTTTACTATGTGTGTGTGGTCCATATATAAGGCCTATTTGGCAGTGTGTGAGGTCCACATGCCTCATCATTCACAACAGCTCAATAGTTTAGCTTTCTTATCCATGAGATAGTTCGTTGTTCCTATATCCTTATTTTCTTTTTTAAAGATATGAAGGATAAATACCCTAATTCTACTCAAAACCACGTGGCAAATGGGAAAAATTTTCCAAAATCTTTACCTCAGCTATAGAGACAATGGAGTGCTTGAACAAGAGAGAGAAGAGTTTGAAGCAATGCTTGATTTCGATGATGGACTCAATGAGGAACAACTTCACTCTGAGGAAGATGGTGACAAACAACGCGAGGGGTTGAAATGAAATACTGGCAAACAAAAGCAACGAGAAAACTGTTCAGAGGAGAGAGAAAAGAATTAAAAATATTTTAGAGTTATGAAGAGTTTAGTACTCCACATCTAACGAGATTACTGTAGTAGATTGTTAAATGAAAATCAAATACAATTTCCATTGGAGCTGCTTTTTGGCCAAATTCCTTTATATTTTACAAGAAATTGTATTTTACATCATCCACATCAGTGATGCTCTAAGAGCACTGGCATTGGCCTAGCCAAATACTAGTTAAAATTAAAATTTGGCTCATTTCACACTAAAAGTCTTACATTGGACTAGCCAAAAGGAAAAAAGTCAGGCTTTCAGCTACAGTAAATCGAAGGGACTGACCATATTTGGCTAGATACTGTTTGGGAACCAAATTTTATTTTATTCGATTAAAATCCCTCAATTGCTTGCTACTCCCCTCTTGCGTATTTCACTTCCTCCATCTTTCTCTCACTTTTTGTCCATTTTCTCTCACTTTCTCTCTTCCAAAATTGGAACTATTGTTGTCCATATTTTTGAGGATCTTCACCAACAAAATATTCAAAAATGATAGATACAACCGCCTGGTGGAACCGGTGTGCAACCGGAGTGTCCACGTCACCCACTTTATTTTTTCCTTTCCTTTCCCCCTCCATTTCGTTCTCCTTCTCTCCTGTTCAAAATTTCATTTCTCCCTCCCTCCATCTCCATCTTCGTCAAACCACTCCCTCTCCGTTGAAGACGCCTAGTGCCCCATGCACGTCCATTTCCTTCAGGAAACCAAACAGGCATGGCCCCCTTTCTGAGCAAAGAAACCACCACTGCCGCAAACCTTTAAGCTTCAGTGAAGCATCTCCACCTCGTAGCTACCGTCACCACACATGAATCCCTTCAAGCAAGGCAACTCCAACCATCTCGCAAGGCATTGCTTCACGTCGGAGACTCCATGAAAACAGCCCAGAAAACCTCCCAATTGCCATTACTCATCTGTTTTAAAGCGCCAAAACAGAGCAATTTTGTGCTCTCGGTCCAAATACCTCCCACGCACAACCACTGACTTAAAATAGAATGCCAACTGCACCACAAGCGTCTGTTTTCAGCACCAAAACACAGAGGACCCACTCTCTACTGCACCATAACACAATAATATCATGTTAAAAGATGATTTTTTTTTTCCAAAAAAACAGTACAAGTGTCTCTTGGAAGACAAGCTTTGAGTTCATGATACTTTTATCAAATAAAACACACAAAAATGTTCTTACATGACTGCAGAGAACCAAGAAAAAGACGTGGGCCTACGATTTGCATGTTTAACGTGGGGTAGGGTGCAACAACAGCAGCTAACTTGAGGGAGTGGGTGCAATGGCCAACGTTTTCTAGGCAGGTAACGACGACCGAGAAAGAGAGAGCTGGCGCCGTGGTTGGCTGGCTGTGGCTCACGAAAATCCTCTATTTTTTGGGTGCTGAAACAAGGGCTCACCGTGATGAGTTTGTGAAAAGGGTGGCGAACGATGGTGGCGTTGGTGGCTTCTACCGTGTGAGGGAAGTTTCTTCACATTACTCGACTATTGTGCCGTGAGGTGGAGGCCATATATGTGTGTTGATGGTGCAAGAGTGACTGGCGTGGAGGTGCTTGGTTCACGTGCAGCGGTGAGGACGTGGCCTGGAGGTGGGACTGGTTGAGTTGCCGTGCATGGGATTCCATGGGCTGCAGCTTGAAGAAACTTAGATATTACTTGTGTTTACGAATGGCGCGATGCAGTGAAGGAAGTTCTCGTAGCTGGCTTTGACGTGGGATTTCATAGGAAGTTCTAGTGTTCCCAAAAACATATCAACTCGCCCTGGGAAGTCGATAAATCTTTTTCGGGTTTGTTGGGAGGATCGTGGTTGGGCTGATGCTGCAACAGAAGCTACTGGGATGACAACAAGAAGAGTGGGCCTAGGGTACAGTGAAACTGATAGATAAATAAATGGAGGTATAGAGAACAGTTTCTGAGTTTTTCATTGAACAGAAAAATGAAGGAGAAAGAAAGAGGGAGGAAGAAAGACGAAAAAAGAAAAAAAAAAGTGGGACCAACTGTGTCAGTCGGTTGCACTACGGTTGCAAATGACGGTTGTACATAGCAAAGTTGCAAAATATTTCAGAGCCAACTTTCTCTCTCTAGAAAGAGGCTAGGGTTTGAAACAATGAATCATTATCTATCATTTTTCTAGTAAGAGAATCTTCACCATTCGCTCAAAACAATGTTATGGAAAGTAGTGTAGCTAGGATTTCATAGTTGCAACGTTTTTCCATTGTCTGTTCTTCAACAATATCTTGGGGTTTTTTTTTTGTTTTTTTATATTGCTTGTGCATACGTGTGCTTGAAATTTAATGGGGTTCTCCTCATGTTTCTATGTGCTTGAATTGGTTTTCAAATTTGTGTGTAGGTTGGAAATCTTCTATTGAGGAGGGTTTCTCTCGATGATTTTTTGGTGTTTGACTATTTGGGTTTTTGGGTTTGATTTTAGTCTTTTGTCTTGTCCCTTTCTATGGGATTGACTGTATGTTGTTCTATTGGCCTCAACCCCTTTCAGTATTTAAAAATGAACAATGCATTTGGGGTAAAATTTGTTGTCCAAACTTGTGTGTGGAATATTTGTAAGAGAACGTGAAAATAATATTTTCCTTTCGAGTCACTCAGAACACAAGCAGCCAAGAACTCGAGGTTGTGCATTGCTATTGGTCTCAACCCTTCCATTTATGTTAATTAATATTTAGCCAAATAGTTGGAGTGATCTTAGTTAATATTTAACTAAGTTCTTCACGTTTTGAGGTATAATTGCAACATATACTTAATGTTTGTGGGATTTATGTTTCCTCAAACTCTTTGATTTACACTATTGGATCAACTAGTTTTGAGAAATGAATAGCTTTTCTTCCTCATAGAGAAACTTGTTGTTTTATAAGGTTTTGTTTAAATTCTTGTACTCCCTTTATTTTGTAAGTTAAATTATTCTTAATTCATTTTCTTTCGTAGACTTGCTTACATGCATATAAATAAGGTGTAGTATCCAAAAGTCTCACAAACCAGTTGTACTTGGGCTATGCCTTTTATTTTTATCTCTAAAATTTTCATTTACCTAAACAAAAAACTAGAAAGACACCACATATTTATGTCTTTTAAAAACATAAAGGTTCATATATGTTATCAACTTCAAGCCAACAAGTATTGAAGATTCACACACAAAATAGGATGACAAACAACTCAATCTTTTTATAGCTTGATGAATGTATCACCACTCTTAGATAAAACCCAATATAGGACTGCTTATAGAAAAAGAAGTATTTAATGAAAACCAATATATTTATATGTTCCTATTGCAAACAAATGTAATCTCTCCTGAGAGCATTTGACACTCACACTCCTTAATACATTGCTTTATTTAATTCCAACCTAACATTTGTACAATTTAAAAGGCATACACTTGATAAAAGTGGACACTATAACTCTCAGAGGTCCAAAGCCAAACACCATATCTATGTCTAAAGAAATTATTTGAGTACAACTACATGTGAAGTTCCATAAGCAACATTAAGAGGCAAAGGGAGCAAACATGGATATAAGATAGGTTCACAAAGATGATAAGCCTATAGAGTATAACCAAGGTCAAGTGAATTTTTACAAAGCACATATATTTTTAAAAATAAAAATATAAGACAAGTTCACAAAGATGGTAAGCCTATAGATTTGTGCAGTTTTTTTGTTAAAGTGTTACTGATTTGTGTTTTTCTTAAAGTGTTGTTTGACTCCTTGGGTCTTGTGATTGTGCCATACAATCTTGCTTTGGGTTTTGTTGGTTTAGTGCTTTGGTATGACAATTTTTCTGTGTTGAAATGGTGTTACTGATTTTATTGTATTAATTTACTATTTTTATTTACAAAACCATAAGAGATTAATACAATATGGTCTGTTTTTAAACACTAGTTTTTTTTTTTTTTTGGCTCTATGCTCATGGCTGGACAATTTTGAGCATGATGGACAGTTAAGATTATTGGACTATGTAATCATAGTCCATAAAGACTTCCTCCTCCAAGGACCCATGTAAGAAAACATTTGAAACATCTAACTGCCTGAGTGGCCAGTTATGATGGACAGCAAGAGCCAAAATAATTCTGATGATAGAGGATTTGATTACTGGACTAAAGGTCTTAGAGTAGTCCAAGCCATCTAATTGTTGAAAGCCCTTGGCTACAAGTCTAACCTTAAGCCTTTCTACTGACCCATCTGCCCTTTGCTTGACTTTATAGACCCATTTATTTCGAATCACATTGCGGTTGCTTGGCCTTTGACATAGAGACCATGTGCCATTAGCCTGTAGAGCTTGAAATTCTTCCTTCATTGCATCACACCAAGCAGCAACCTTAACAACTTGGTGAGGTAACTGCACACAAGGGATATTTGATGAAGCTGAGAGGTTTTAGGCTGAAAGGTTCCTATTTTAGAGCGTGTGAGCATGGGATGAGTGTTTGATGAAGCCACTAGAGGTGAGGGATCTACTGATGGGGTGGAATTCTCAGGTAAGTCAAGACTGGGGTTTGAAGAGTAAATGGGAGCAGTAGTATTCAGAGGTGAAAGATTATCATCAGAAGATAATGGAGGTAAAATAGGAGGGGGTAGAGGAGGTACCTGAACCACTGTTGATAGTTTGTGTAAAGTTGTTCCCTGCAATAGGACAATATTCTTCTGACTGGACTGAGATAAAGATGAGGCTGTTGTAGTAACTAAAAACTGAGTTTCATTAAAAATAACATGACGACTAAGATAGACACGATTGGTAGAAGGGTCAAGGCATCGATATCCCTTATGATGGGAACTATATCCAAGAAAGATGCACTTCTTAGATCTATAAAAGAGTTTATGATGATTGTAAGGTCTGAGTAAGAGGTAAAATATGCAGCCAAAGACCTTGATAAAGGAATAATCAAGGGATTTATTTAGAAAGAGCTTAAATGGAGACATGTTGTGGAGTACTGCAGTAGGTAGTTTATTGATCAGAAAAATGACAGTATTGAATGCTTCAACCCAATAGGTGAGAGGGAGATGAGCATGAGCCCGCATTGCTAAACCAGTTTCAGTCACATGTCTATGTTTCCTCTCAGCAACACTATTTTGCTGAGGGGTATATGGGCAGGACATGTGGTGAATTATACCATTGGATTGAAGAAAATTTTGAAACTGATGAGAGGTGAATTCACCATCTCCATCAGATTGTAGGCATTTAATTTTCTGATTGAGTAGGTTCTCAGCATAGCATTTGAATTTAAGGAAGCAAGAAAAGGCTTCTGATTTAGTATGTAATGGATAAAGCCTTGAAAATCTTGAATAATCATCAATGAATATGATGTAGTAACGACAACCACTAAGAGAAGAAATGGGGGAAGACTACAAATCACTGTGTATTATTTCAAGTGGATAATGACATACACGAGTTAAGATAGGAAAAGACAACTTTTTACTTTTGACCAATTGGCAAGGTTTACAAATGGAACCACTGTGTGAATGGCATTTTACGAGAATTTGACTTTTAAACTTTAAGAAATTAACTACTTGAGATGCTGGATGACCCAAACGAAGTGCCAAGTGGAGAGATTTGCTGCAACACCAAGTTCAGCAGAGAAGGCATGAGTTTTATTGCTTGCAATTTTATTGAGAAATGTAGCAAGTTGAATAGGGTACAGTCCATCTTTACTTGACCCTTGTAAAAGAATCTACCCCATGAGATTGTCCTTCACAACAAAGTAATTAGCAGTGAGTTTAAACCATCACCTATTATCTCGACAAAATCTTTGAATGGAAAGAAGATTTGTAGCAGCAGTAGAACAATGTAGTATATGATGTATGTGCAAGGGTAAAGAATTTGTTTTAATCTAAGTAAAACCAGTGTGTAAAACGTGCAAACCTGATCCATTACCTACTGCAACTTCATTTTCACCATGATAAGCTTCACTAATTTGAAGATTACTCAAATCAGCAATAATATGATTATTGGCACCACTGTCAGCTAACCAAGTTTGATTACCAGGAGCAATATCTTGACTGGTACAGCCATTGCAGCAAGTTGAGCTGGGGGATGGCATCCGTTGTATGCAAAATCCATCTAGTGATAGTAGTCAAGAGCTTGGTGACCAAGCTTGCCACAAATTTGACATTGTGGTCTATTCTAATTTGAAGGATGAGGAAGACTCAGGTCTAGAGGATCTTTGTGTGCCATTCTTCTTTTGAGGAGAAGAATGCTGACTTTGTTTGAATGAACAACCAGGTGAGTATCTCTTGTTGGGGTTGTTGGGATTATATTTCTTTCGATGAGAATACAAGGCAAAGCCACCTGAGTCTAGGGCAGAGTTGTGACTGTTAACAATCATTTCATAGTTGAGTAATTCTGTCTGAAATTCATTAAAAGAAAGTGAAGTTTGACGAGTTGCAAAAGAATAAGAGGTAAAAAATGCATGAAAATATGGATTTAAACCACTAATCAAGTAAGAAATCAAGTCATCATAATCAACTGATTTTCCAACAATAGCCAATTGATTAGCCAAAGACTTAGTAGTCTGTAAGAATTGACTACATGTTTGTGCTCCTTGACGCAGTGTTTTTAATTGCCTCTTGAGATGAGCCACTCTAGAATTAGATTAAGAGGCAAAGCGTGAGGCCAGCAGAGTCCAGACTTGCCTCGAGGTTATGCGACCATATACAGATGATAAAGCAGTCTCAGATAAAGTTGCATTCAGCTAACTAAGGAGATATTGATCCTTTCATTGCCATAATGTAAAGCCTGGATTGATGGTTGTGGTTTCCTGGCCCTCAAAATCAAGTATAAAATTGTGAAGACAAATTTCAGATCCATCAACAATTCCAAACAAATCAAGGCTTCAAAGAACAAGTGTGAGTTGTGATACCCAGAGAAGATAATTATTGTGATCCAGTTTGATGGAGATCAGGGGAGCTAAATTTTGGGTAGTGAGTGGAGTAGGGATGGAGATGGCATCTGAGGAAGACATGGTTGGATCGGAAAAGGTGTTAACCCAAGAAGGGCTTTGGTTCCATGTAAGATTTAATAAACACAATGCTAAAAAGGAATGCAGTAGATACTTCTATGAGTATATTTGATTGATATATATAGATGTTACATGCGTATTGATCTGTTTGCAGTAGTTACATAAGACTTATCTGTACAAATACAAATATTAGTTTGATTCTAATATAGGATAGCAACTAGCCTAACAACTAGTCTCTATCCTTTTCCTCAATGTTGTGTTTATCTTTATCTTTATTTATATCCTTTATTCTTAACACACTGTTGGTGTCTTTTGAGACACCAACCGAAATAGTAGCAACATATGATAACAATAAATACGAGGAAAATGCCACAGGAAAAACGTCCAACCATTGAGCAGTCAAGTCTAGTTGTTAACGACTCTGCAGAGGAGAACATGAAGATTTTGATTGAGAGACCTTCAAGCAAAAAATTTGAGAAAGAAAGGGAGTAGAAGTCCGAGGAATCAAAATGATCTTAGATCAAATGAAAGAGGATATACACTTGTGCCTGGTAGAGGGAAGAGCAGCAATGATGAAGGTAGATGGTAATTTCACGAAACAACATGAACGTAAGAAGAAAAAGTTCGAAGTGAAGATTATGATCTTGGATCTTGCTAGCATGAATGCCATGCAGCAAGACTACTTCCTTAATATTCAAAGGGAAATTTATGAGGCATCAAAGAATAATTCGGAGGTGCATCTACATCTTCATCCACACCTCAAGGAGGTTTGTATCTGTTCGAAAAATTTGCAATATTAGTGATTTAAGTGGCTGCTCAGCTACATGCTATGGAGACACGTGGCTAGGCAGCAACTATGAGGTATGATTTTTGGTTTAACATCGATTTTTGGTAAATGTTTCAAACTTTGGCAGCTAGAAATGGATGATATACTGATATGGTTTGGATTTAATTTCAGATTTTGTTTTGTATTTGACTTGTGGGGCTATTGGTGTATGGTTTGGAATTAATTGCCAAACTTGTTTTGTATTTGGATTGTGGGAACATTGCTAGATAGTTTGGATTTAATTTCAGATATTGTGTTGTATTTGGATTGTGGGGCTGTTGGTGTATGGTTTGGATTTAATTTCCAAACTTGTTTTGTATTTGGATTGTGGGTGATTGGTTGGATAGTTTGGATTTAATTTCATATATTGTTTTGTATTTAGATTGTGGGGCTGTTGATGTATGGTTTGGATTTAATTTCCAAACTTGTTTTGTATTTTGATTGTGGGTTCATGGCTGGACAGTTTGGATTTAATTTCAGATATATATTTTTTTTTGTATTTGAATTGTGGGGCTATTTATGTATGGTTTGGATTTAATTTCTAAACTTATTTTGTATTTGGATTGTGGGCTCCAGGTTGGATTTAAAAATATAAAAAAAAAATTAAAAATTTATTATTATTAAAAAAATGATATTATATTATTATTTTGGCTTAGAAATACCTAGTCCAATGTGGGGTTATACTTGAATGACTTTGACTTTTAGCCAAAACATCTAGTTTTAGTCCAATTTTAACTTTGACTTTGGCTAGACCAATATCAATGCTCTAAATATGCATAGGAAGCTCCACCGAAGACTTTGAAGAAGTTCGAGTCCAATACATCGTCATTAATGAATATATATGACTCTAGGTTACATTATGGCAATCCCCAAGTGCTGTCGTACCAAAGACTTGAAGATGTTTGAGAAAATACTATCTCACGAGTTGAGATAGAGAGTGTTTATCATTCACATATATATAATCATTACAAGACTATGGAAACTATA
>QEOT01003096.1:285845-343340 GCA_003123785.1 Pterocarya stenoptera
ATGGATGTAAGTCTTTACTTATTTGCAAGACTACGATATGAAGATACTCTTGCAAAAGCATGAACAAGAGCACTCCAAACCTTTAAGGCAGTGTTTAACTCAACAGCAATTCCTAGAACTTCCTCAGAGAGTGTGGCTGTAAGCCAGCCTTTAACCAATCTATTAGACCTACGCCACTTTAGATAGAGTGGATTAGGCTAAGATGTAGATGACTCATCAAGGAGGAATTGAGATGGAATTTGAATCTTATTAAGCAAGACCAATCAGATCCCCTTAATTCTGCAGATCACACTAACTAGGGGTGAGAATCAGGCGGTCCAATCCGATCTGGTTTGGCGTTGGACTGAACATTTTCGGTCCACCATTTTTTCCAGACAGAACACCCATAGGGACCGAACCGGATCGGTAGCTATCAATCCAGTCCGGTCCGGTTGGGCCATTAGGTCCGGCCTATTTTTTTTCTTTTTTTAAATCAATTAATAAAAAATTTTATTTAAAATACTAAATTAAACTAAGTGACTTTTTAATGTGGCTTATGTAACAAACTCAATAAAAAAATATTTGATATGGTCAATGATAATAAATTAAATAAAAATTACACTATTAATTATATAATTACTATATAATTAACTAATTGATATTATATATTAGTTAATTGATAGAATACTAACAAGTGTTAATAACATATTTAAAATTTTATATTGTTAATTGTAATAATCCAATTTTTCAGTATATTAAACTTTTAAGGTTTTACATTTTGTATATATAAATTTGTAATATGATTAATAAATCATTGTATTAGCCTATAAACCTATTAGGTATATATAATTATAACTTATAGTGATATTAATACTATACTATTATACATACATTATGCTATAATCCTATAACTCTTATAATATATTAATATATTAATATATACTAATACTATATATTATACTATTATAGTGTTACTGTTACTACTACATATAGACTTATAGTCTGTGTGTGTATATATATATTATAATGATATAGTGATACTAATACTATATGTTATATAATGATACATTGATATAAATTATTACTAATACTATTATTACTATATACTATATTAATAATTTAATACTGATATTAATACTATATAAAAATATATGGTCATAGTCTCATAGACTCATAGTGATATGGTCATTACTCATAGACTCATAGTGATATTAATAATTTAATACTATATAGACAGTAGACTTATAGACTTATAGTGATTTAATTATAATTTATAATTATAGTTATAGACTATAGTGATTTAGTTTAGTTATAATTATATTGACGATGTTAATTATTACTTTATTACTAACTTAAAGTATGTTAATGCATAATGAGCCATTGAGCCATATACAACTTTTAACATTTTGTATATGAAGCAATAAGCATAAATAATTTAATTATCCATACATATTACATCCATAATTGAGAAAGATACATACTTAACATACTATTATAAATAAGCATAAAAAATTTAATTATACATACTATTATAAATTTATAAATTATACATATATTATAATTTATACTATAACTCTTAATTCTTAATAGTGTTAGTAATACATTAAAGAATATATTAATACATTGATACTAAATATATATAGTTATAGACTTATAGTGATTAGTTATTATGAATCATGATTAGTATAAATATATAATAGTATAAGTATAAAGTATTAGACTATTAGTAATATAGTATAGCTATATATTAGTAATATTAGTATAAGTATAACTGTATAACTATAGTCTATACTTAATTATAATATAGTATAATTATATATTAGTTAGTGGTAGGATTAGGTTAGATGAAAATTATATAATTAATTATATATAAAAATTATAAAATATATATTTTTTATTTACATTCGGTCTGGTCCGGTCTGAAAAACCACTGGACCGTGGACCGGACCGAATGAACCCTATAAAATTGGACCAAGACCAACCGAGACCACCTCCGATTCAGTCCGGTCCAAACCGAATTGGCCGGTCTGGTCGGTTTTTCCAGTCTGGACCGCCCGATGCTCACCCCTAACACTAACTGTGCAGTGACTTTGCCGCAAGCCAAGATAGGAATGACAGCATCATTCCATAGCTGTTTGATTCAATTCATATTTTGTCTTCTTTCTATGTATAGCGTAGGTTCTATATTTGGTATACAAATTTGTCTAGCTGTAAGTTACCAAGTGTACACGTAACATAGTTTATATATAATACATGATATACAACAGGATTGGTCATTAACCAAAACCCTTCTCCTGTAAATCTTTCATGGTATCAGAGTCTGCCACAGGACGAATGGGGACCCACACTACTTACCCTGAGACAAGGACCAAGAAAAATACTAGCATGCACGTGAGGGAGAGTGTTGAGGAATAATCTCACATTGCCTGTGGACAAGATGTTGGGCATGTTTATAAGGAATGAGTAATCTTCTCTTGTTGAACCGGTTTTATAAGATGAGTTAGGCTCACAAATTTCTTCATGGAGGAAAAATGTCTGCAGCTAACAATGAACCAGTCGAAGGCATCACTGGTTATAAGCAATTAGTTGGTGCACATCAATATTGTACGTTAACTAGACCTGAGATTGCATATTCCGTAAATTAGTTATGTCAACATCTACATTCTCCCACTGCTCTTCATTGGAAGTCAGCCAAACGAGTCTTGCATTATCTCAAGGGCATGGTAGACCATGGACTATATTTTGGCAAAGGTTCTCTAAATCTTCATGCTTATTGCGATTTAGATTGGGCAGGAGATCCTCGGGATAGGCGATCAACCACTGGCTATGGAGTGTTTTTGGGCCCATGTTTGATATCATGGTGTGCAAAGAAGTAAGGTTTGGTTTCTAGCTCTAGTACAGAAGCCGAATACCGAGCTTTGGCAATGGTTGTTGCTGATATTGGCTACGGATGCTTCTTAAGGATCTTCATGTGTCCTTTTACCACCTGTGATTTGGTGTGATAATCAAAGTGCAATTGCTCTTGCAGCCAACCCAGTTTATCATGCTCACACTAAACACATTGAGGTGGATTTTCATTTTATTCGAGAAAAGATTTTGAACAAAGATGTCTGTACTCGCTACATCTTTACTGTAGATCAGGTCGCATATTTTTCACAAAGGGTCTTACATCCTCTTGGTTCCAGCTTTCGAAAGACAAACTCATGGTTTGTGACCTTCTCATTCGTTTGAGGGGGGTGTTAAGTAAGACCAATCAGATCCCCTTAAATTCTGTAGATCACACTAATTGTGCAGTGACTACCGCAAGCCAAGATAGGAATGACAGCGTCATTCCATAGCTGTTTGATTCAATTCATATGTTTTCTTCTTTCTATGTATAGCGTAGGTTCTATATTTAGTATACAAATTTATCTAGCTGTAAGTTACCAAGTGTACATGTAACACAGTTTATATATAATACATGATATACAACAAGATTGGTCATTGACCAAAACCTTTCTCCTATAAATCTTTCAAATCTCACCCGTGATGAAGCCTTGAAGGTCGTAGCTCTCGAGTATATTTAACATCTGGGTTTTCCAGAGCAGAAAATTAGAGAAGTTAAGTTTGAGAGAAACATAGTTTGAGACATTTTGTAAGACAGGGTAAGGGATCTGAGGATGCAGAGGACACAAATGAAGCCGAAGAATCCAATTTTGAAAAAAAAAATTTGAAGAACAAGAACACAACTCTCTATCAACCCGTCGTGGCTCTTGATACCATGAAGATGTTTGAGAAAATACCATCTCACGAGTTGAGATAGAGAGGGTGTTTATCATTCACATATATAGAATCATTACAAGACTATGGAAACTATACAAAATGGAAAGAATTACGAGAGTGTTATAATAAAGGAGAATATGCATTTGACTATACAATTAAAAGTCTAGATTTTCCAAGAATAGCATATCAGTTAACATGTTGCATACAGCTTAGGGGGGATGTGTTTCTTGAAATCATGTGCAGTTGATTGTTGATCATCTGATTTGGTGCTTTTATTCCTTATAAGACTATCTTTTATGGTTGTTTTCATGAAATATGAACTTGAGGCGCCATTTTCTTGGTATCATTCAAGTCATTTTTTCTGATTGTTAGTAATGGCGATCGAATTTGTCGGGCTCCATTTCCTTGATCTTTTCTATTTTTCCTTCTAGTTTAATGAAATGATTTCTCATTAAAAAAAAGACGGATATATGGCCATTGGCATGATACAAGGATGGTGGCGGCCAGGATAAGGTATGGGTTGTCTGTTGTCATTGCCCTTGTCTAATTTAAAACAAATAGTATACTACACTTCCATAGATTAGCTAGCTAGCTGTATCTTTTGTTCCAATCTAGATCTATAATTTTAATATCATCACTTAGCTAGCTAGGTTGCAAATATTGAATATTCGGATGAGATGAGAACGACTTGTCCTTAGTTATCACATGGAAGTCAATCCCCTTCACCATTAAAGTGCATGCAGTTGCAGCCACCCTAATTTTAAGAGAAATACTACATGCACGAATAAAGTATATATAAATAAATTTATAAATTTATGTAATTTTATGTGATTCGTTAGATCTACTTTATAATAAAAATAATTTTACAATCTATCATGTCAAGCTACGTCAATTTATGAGATTACTTTTATGTGGTCACTTTTGATTAAAGTATTTCTCTAATTTTAATATCATCACTTAGCTAGCTAGGTTGCCAATATTAAATATTCCGACGAGATGAGAACGGCTTGTCCTTAATTTTCACATGGAAGTCAATCCTCTTGCACCATGAAAGTGCATGCAGTAAGTCATCAATGATTTCTTTTATTTACTTTCCAAAAATAGAAAATAAAAAGCTAGCATATTGGAATACTATATATATATATATATATATGCAGAACTCATTTCCCTTTCCCATGCATCCCATTTATGACACTCTGCCCTATACAACCTTCATTCACCAAGATCATGATGAGCTTGCTAGCACCATTCTCATTATATATTGAAAAATCTGAATTGTCTTAATTTGCACTAAGAAAAGTATGTCTAATATTCAAGCCTCAGCAGCTGATCTACCCCAAAATGACAAACCAGATGCTATTAGGCGGACTGCAAAATTTCGTCCAAGCATATGGGGAGACCTGTTCATCAACTACACTTCCGATGAAGAGGTGTTAATTATTATTTCTGTGGCCGAAAGTAATTCATGAGATTAGTTTGATTAATATTACCTCGATCTCACGCAGTACTTTTGTTAGTGCATGCAGGGAATACATGCTTGTAAAGTTGGCGCAGTTGAAGAACTTGTAGCAGAAGTCAGAAGGGAGATGATAGCCAGCTGCTCCGCAGGTCAATCTTCACAACATGAAGTAATGAACTTGATTAATGCACTACAGCGTCTAGGAGTGGCATACCACTTTGAAGGAGAGATTCAAGAAGCACTTGAACATATATATGCTACCCTGCATCTTCATGGAGACACTGATCATGATGATGATCTTTACAATGTCGCCCTTCGTTTTCGACTGCTCCGTCAACAAGGATTTCGTGTTTCATGCGGTATGCTAGCTTCTGTGGATGTTATTAGTCTATTACTGTACGTATTATTAATCTACGGCCACAAGGGATATATATGATTGATGCTAGTAGAATGGTGTTTAGGTAAAGAAAGATAACAAGAACAATTCTGGATTTTATTTTTTAAGGAGGTTGTGGCCTTAAAATTTGAGAATGGGAGACTTATTTAATGCGACTTTAAATATTATTAGAATATGATTTTAAGTGAAAGTTAAAAATTAAATAAAATATTATTAGAATATTATTTTTTAATATTATTACTGTTTGGAGATTTGAAAAAGTTGAATTGTTTATTATACTTTGTATGAAAATTTAAAAAAATTGTAATGATGAGATGAGATCAAACCTATTCAAACGGAGCCTCAAAGTCCTTATAATTAACTTATAGATCCCTAAGAACCATCTAGAGAGAACTACTCTCAAAGAGTCCATGCAATGAACCATGAGAATACAGCATTTACTGAACCAAATACATGAACCATTAACATGCATCTAGGGAACATGATCAAAAGTTTTTCTAGGATTTTTTAAATAATTAAATTTCCAGCTATATATACATGTGGTATCTTTAATTCAATATAATTTATTGATTCTAATTTGCTTAATTTTTTTATATATGTTTAAGCAGATGTGTTTAATCAGTTTAAAGGCGATGAGAAAGGTCAATTCAAGACAAACATGATCATCACCTGCAACATTCCAGGCATGCTAGCCTTTTACGAAGCAGCACATCTTAGGGTTCATGGAGAGGACATCCTTGAGGAGGCACTTGCTTTCACCACCACTCAACTTGAGTCCATAGCATCATCCGCTTTAAGTAGTAATAGTCCATTATTAGCAGCACAGGTAACTCGTGCCCTAAAGCAGCCCCTGCACAAGGGCATTCCGAGGCTTGAGGCAAGGCATTACATTTCTATCTACCAAGATGACCCTTCACATAACACAACTCTTCTGAAGCTTGCAGTATTAGATTTCGAGCTAGTGCAGTCATTGCACAAACAAGAACTTAGTCATATCTCTAGGTAGTTATATATAGTACTATTTAAATCGTTCAAATATGTCAAACCATGCATTAATTATTAATTTCTAGTTGTATAGATTAATAAATTTATAATGTTAATAATGTATTTGAATGGTAGGTGGTGGAAACTTTTAGATTTTTCAACGAAGCTTCCTTTTGCAAGAGACAGAGTTGTGGAGTGCTTCTTTTGTATAGTGGCAGTGTATTTTGAGCCCCAGTACTCATTTGCAAGGAAAATACTGACAAAAGTTATTGCCCTGACATCCATCATTGATGATATTTATGATGCATATGGCACACTTGAAGAGCTCCAGATCTTTACAGAAGCAATTGAGAGGTTAGATAGCACTGAATCTTTAAGATTTTGATGTGTATACGTACACTGAATCTACATGATTTAAATTCAGGTGGGCAATTAGTAGCGTAGATCAACTTCCAGAATATATGCAAATATGTTACCGGGCAGTCTTGGACATTTTCGAAGAAGTTGAACAGGAGCTGGCAAAACAAAGAAGATCATGCCTTGTACTCTATGCAAAAGAAGCTGTAAGATACTTCATGCTCTCGCGCGTGGCCTAGTACTTATTTCTTGCATTGTGTTAACGAATGTTAATGCATGCTTTAATGATGTATTTCAGATGAAAGTTTTGGTTCGAGCTTACTTCAGTGAAGCAAAGTTTTTCCACGAAAAACGCATCCCAACAATAGACGAATACATGCATGTTGCATTGGTAACCTTTGCTGTCCCGATGCTCACAGCCGTGTCATTTCTTGGCATGGGTCATGAAATGGTTACCAAGGAGGCCTTTGAATGGATCTTCAGCAACCCTAAGATTATCACAGCTTCATCAGTAATTGCTAGGCTCACGGATGACATGAGGTCACACAAAGTATGCAACCAATTAATCATTCTGCACAATTAATACATGCACTTAATTCGTCTCTAAACAGTTATGAGTCTAATTTCAAGTTGTAAACAGTTATAAATTTTTTTATCTTTTTTAACCAATATGAAAACTATATTTCTAGTTTGAGCAAGAGAGGGGGCATGTTGCCTCTGCCGTTGAATGCTACATGAAGCAATATGGTGTCTCAGAAGAAGTGGCGCGCGAAGAATTCGGCAGGCAAATTACAGATGCATGGAAAGACATCAATGAGGAGTGCACAAGGCCAATTGCTATGCCAATGCCTCTCCTTATACGCGTTCTCAATCTTGCACGAGCTGTAGATGTCGTTTACAAGGACGAGGATGGATATACCAATGTTGGGAAAGAGATGAAAGATAATGTTGCATTATTGTTTAGAGATCCATTGCCAAAATGATCAGCCTTGAGATGATCATCGTTTTCTTATGTATGATGAACTTAATTGAGGATGATGAAGAAGAGGTTAATATTCTATATTTTTTTTCTATACATATATGTATCTGTTCGTTGTTTATCTATGAAAGATGTCAGCTTTTCTATATGATGAAAGCAAATGATGCAGAAATAAGTATCTCGGTGGTCGTAAATTTAGACAAGATGGCTTTCTTTGCCTTCGTAAAGTGCAAATCATGTACATATATATGAAATAGATTCCGAATCTGATTCTTATTGTTCCAAGTAGCAATGATTAATGCTTCTATTGAAATATAATTAAGTAGGAGCACATGATTTCAAATCATCCCATATTTTGAGGTTGGAATTAAACCATATATACGTGTATATATATACATATATACATACATAAATATGAGAAGTGCTATGGACACAAATGGATTATATAAAAGTAAACTCGACCACAAATTGATGTAGTTTTACTTAATCCGTTAGTTTTATTAGTTAGATTTATTTTATAATAAAACTAACTTTATAATTTAATATACCAAATCAAATCACATTAATTTATGAATTTACTTTTATATAAATATCTCATTGTGGCTAAAATATAAATATATATATATATATTTATATAGTCAAAAGAAAGCGATTGTAAAGGACAATCTCGTCCTGGTAATATGGCCCTCTTTGATTTTTGTTGGATGATTTCAATGAACCCAATTACCGGTACTACATAGAGGACATTGGCGATCCTCATACTGACATAGAGGAAACGAGTCCCCATCTCACAGATCAGATAAATTATCGATTTTTTACGAATGAGACGTGACCCCCTAAAATTATTTGCATCCAAGTAAATCATTGGTTTTCAACATTAACACTCTTAAAGATTCTATTTATTGTATAATCTCTCAAGGATTATTGTATAATCCTCATACACAAACATATCACATTGTACTTTCATTTGATAAATTTAGTTGTTGATCTATTGGACTGCTCATGCAAGCTGCCCATACAGTCCCCAAATGGGGACTGCTCATACAAGTACATATAATTATGTTTTAAAAAAATTAAAATTATAATAATATCTTTTTAAAATGATATTTTTTCTCCCTTTACTCTCATTTTTCAATGGGACTGCACATGCAGTCCCCCACTCAAGACTACAAATAGAATTTCTCATTCAGCAAATTATGGCTCCCATTCTACACATTAAGATCATCAGCTTTAAGAGGTGGTACAGCTACCAAAAAAAACAATTCACAAAAATAAATGTACAAATTGACATGATTACTTCATATGATACTTACCACATCATGCCACGTTAATTGTGATTTTACTTTTGTGTGATGTTTTTGTGGCTAAGCATATCTCTTAAGGATTTGGCAATTAGAATGTACTCAGAATGGCTACTAGGGTTTAGGAAAGACAAAATGCAAGTAAAATCTAGGCACTCCTGTCAACCTTCCTGTTTATCCAATAGTCTTTAATAGTTCAATGGAAAAAAGATTATCATACAGAAATAGCACCACTTGTATTTAATCATATAATATTAATAAATGAGATAGAAATGCCAAATATATGACTGACATATAGCCCCTTATATATTTACAACTCAAAAGCAAAACATAAAGGAACAAAATGCGAAAATCATGTACAAAGATTTATCAACAATGAATTACGTGATAATTAGTTTCTCATCACTACCCCAAGATAACATGACCGATAATATAAACCTGCAGTAGTAAATGATACCCGTCTTAGTAATTGTATCTCTGTTTGTTTCCCCTAAACTTGTCAGTATTCTTGAAATTGGAAATTTCTTCTATATCCACCCCAGAGCACCAGCTAGATAATGGAATCATACCTGAAACTGACATCTTAGAATGAATACAATCTAAGGCATGTGATAAAGTAGTTATGTAATATATTAACCTGAGCATTTTCTGTTTTTACTTTTTGGAGCTCATCTTGAGCACGTATAAGCCTACACGTAACAAAGAAAGCTATCAGGTAATGTTAGCAGTCAAGGGTGATTTAATCACTGAGTCTGCATGTGGTGCATCGATGTTAATACCTCCATTGCAACTCAGCTATTTCATGAAGCAACTCCTTCTCTCTGTCATGAGCTGCTTCAAGCTGCAATCAGATATCAAAATCCGTACAATCAAACTAAAGCACAATTTCTCATTATACGACTAAAGCATAATTTTTGTGTGATAAAATTAGTGTTGAATGGAGTAGAAAGGTTAGAGAAAAAAAGGAAAGCAATTAGGTAAGCCACATTATAGTGCAACTTCTTCCAATAACCATTTTGCTTGTTCTTCAACACCGAGGTGCTCACAAGCTATTTTGAGGTCAAGATGTAAACCTAGATTTGAGATACAGTATCATGCTTGTAAAGGAACACATCACTAGGTTTACAGCCCATATATACAACAAATTTGATGACTTCAACGAAAATGTATGATCTTAATGCTCCAGCTTTACGACTAAGATCCATGAGAAATCCATTAGTGAACATATAATGATGCCTGTTATACAAGATTATCATAGTCACAGCTCATCTTTATCTTGTTGATAGGGAGGGTTAACAAAATAAAATTATAATGCTTCTGTAAGTGTTGTTGTATGCATCTATAAAGCTACAAAATTTCTTTGGCCTTGTACAAACTAGATGTGAGAACTTTCATAATGGTGATCATTGTGAAGAAGTACACGTGGAGCAACCTCTTGGGTTTGTTGCTCAGGAGTGAGGGCAGGTCAGTTAAAGAAATAATTTATGGTTTGAAGCCGTTGCCTAGAGCATGGTTTGGGAAATTTCAAGAGATAGCACTGGAATTTGGTATATCACGAGGTCAAACAAATCATTCAGTCTTCCATTCACTGGCTACATTCTATACTCACATTGGTAGTAAATGTTGATAATATCATTCTGGAAGACAGAGATACTAAGAGAACTGAAGAATTAAAGCATTTTATGTAAATCTAATTTTATAATAAAGACACAGACAGCTTAGATATTTTATTGGCATAGAGATGGCTCGGGCAGCTAGTCATGGGCCTAGCCTCACTCAAAGGAAGTATACACTAGATAACTTGTAATATACAGGTTTATTATGATTCAAACCAATTTGACACTCTAATAATGGATCCAAATCTGAACTCGATAGTTGGTCAAGGAGAGCTTATAAATAATCCAAGAAAGTATAGAGATGTGCAGAAAAGTCAACTTAGCTGTCTATTACAAGACTTGATATCTCCTTTGTGGTCAATGTGACTAGCCAATCTCTGGAAACATATAGGGTACCACTGTGGATTGTGATACAACTTCTTCTAAAGCATTTGGAAAGATCTCCACGAAATGTATTGTTATCACTTGCCAATTTAAGGGTACACAAATACAGACTGTGCTGGTTTGTCTTTAAATAGAATTGCATTGGATCAATGCCATAATATATATATATATAGTGTGTGTGTGTGTGTATTCTCCAACTTGAGGGAAAGTGGTAAAATAAGTTTATTTTATATAAAGCTTACAGTATTGGAGTTATAAGATCTGATTAGGGTGTCTCATGTATAGCTTGTTGATAGGGTCATCTTGGGGATTTTCAATGTCACAATGCCATAACAATCCTCCTAGAAAACCAACAGGTCTAGGCTAGGTTGGAAGTGCAAAAGACTATTATCAATCATTTCAATTGAAAACATATAATCTTTTTTTGATGCATAATTGAAAACATCTAATCTATTAGATGTTGTCTAGTGTTAATGGCTAGCATCATAATCTCTTGAAGTAGAACAAATACCACATTTCACAGGGAAGCCATCAAATTAGTATTCTCAACTTATTGTTGAACTAGTCATTTTCAAGTGTAACAAGAGCGACTTCTCTGGCTGTCTATGTTAAGTATTATACTAAAATAGAAAACAGGATTTTAAGAACCTACTCTGATGCATGTGTCATCACATAAAAATATCTTCATTTCATTAAGTTCTTTTTCTAGTTATTATTTATCCAAATATTCTTTAAATAAAGGACTAAGAAAAACCAAAGTACCACCCCTATTCTTAGACACACCTCCAAATTCTGACTTGTAATAATTACTTACCTCTCAAAACCAAATTTTTGTTATAAGCTGGTCCCTGAGTAAGATTGGAGCATTAAATTGGATGATATTACCCTCCTTCATAAATTTTGAGGACACCACAACGTTCTTTTTCAACAGCCTTCTCTTTGGACAGCTTCCATAGACTTCAAGAATATTTGGATAAATAATAAGTAAAAAGGGGTAAGATCATGGTGGCTCACCAATTTCTTATATTTTTCATTTTTCTTAGTAGAAGCAGATTATGTTATTTCTATCCTAAATAAGGGTAAGATCATCATTTTACCTTTCAATCTAACTTGGAGCAACTCATGAATAAAAGGTTCGATTTAGGGGTAAGTTGTCAGGAGTCATAGTTTAGAGGTGTATTTATGAATTAAGTGGTAGTTTCGATTGCTTTTTGTAATTTCCCTTAAATAAAATCAAAAGGACTCATAAGAGTAGAGAAATAGAGCAAAATACTTACAGTCTTAAAGTTATTAAAAGAACTTGAATGCGACAAGAAATAGAGCCCAACAAAAACAAATCTCAAAGCTACTGTTTTAAAAGATCAGCTCTTGGCTAACCAAGAGTAGATTTGTGAGTTTCTTTTCTTTCCATCTATTTTTCTTTTATAAAAGAAAAGAAACTCTCATTGCGTGGGGAGTCGCCAGGAATTATAGTTCAAAGATTAAAATTGAAGAAAAGTTCCATTTATTGAAAGTGGGGGAGAAAGAGGGTCTCTGCATATAGCTTGGAAGCTAAGAGGTTCTCTTTACATACTACTCAGAGGGTATAATGGTATCCATTTTCTTTGGATGTGTATTCGGCTAAAATAAAGCCCCCGAGAATGTTGTGGATTTTTTCTTGGAGAGGTGTACTGAGTAGAACTCTGACTAAAGATAATCTCATTAAAAGGAAGATCACTCTAGTTAATTGATGTTGTATGTGTACATGATGTGGAAAAAGATAATCCCTTTGACTAAATACTTGCAAGCCCACCAAAAGGTAAACTTAATGTTACTTTTCAAAAAAGTAAACTTAATATTGAGCCTTCTATCCTATACTTTTTTTTTTGTAATCTTGTCTCGATAATTTTTGCCTTCAAGTTACTAATCAAAACATTTTTGCCTTCAGGTGTTTTCCCATCCAGTACAAGTTTATGGAGGGAAAAACCAATTCTTTCTATCTCATTCATTGATGTACAACAACATATATACTACATACACTTGACAATTATGCCCTCACAAGTTACACTTATTACAATATGTCATCTAACACTCCCCCTCAAGCTGGAGCATATATATCATATAAACCCAGCTTGAAACAAATAAGTTTCAACCGACTCCAACACAAAGACTTAGTAAACATATCTGCGAGTTGATCGGCAGACTTCACAAAAGGTGTCGAAATGTCACCACTTAGTATCTTATCTCGAATGAAGTGACAATCAATCTCTATATGTTTAGTCCTCTCATGGAACACAGGATTAGAGGCAATATGCACTGCGGCTTGATTATCACAAAATAGCTGGAGAGGGATAGGAGCTGGAAACCCAATCTCTTTAAGGAAGTGTTGCAACCATGTCAGCTCACTAGTAGTGTGAGCCATTGCCCTGTATTCAGCTTCTGCGCTAGACCGAGCTACTACTGCTTGTTTCTTACTTTTCCATATAACTAAGTTACCTCCCACAAAGGTACAATATCCAGTAGTAGATCTCCTATCTGAAGGAGATCCTGCCCAATCAGCATCTGAAAAGGCTTCAACCCTAAGATGTCCATTTGATTGATACAATAATCCAAGGCCAGGGGCTCGCTTAAGATAACGAAGAATATGAATTACAGCATCCCAATGTGAGACCCTAGGCATTTGTAAAAATTGACTTAGTACACTCACTGCATAAGAGATGTCCGGTCTAGTGATAGTGAGATAATTTAATTTCCCAACAAGTCTTTGATACCTACCTGGGTCTCCAAACAAGTCTCCTTCCTCTTTCAAGAATTTACGATTTGGGTCCATAGGGGTGTCAATAGGTCGTGCACCCAAAATGCCGGTTTCTTCCAGAAGGTCAAGTACATATTTCCTCTGAGATAGGTTGATACCCTCTTTAGATCTACTGACTTCAATTCCAAGGAAATATCTAAGCTTGCCCAAGTCTTTTGTCTGAAATTGATCATGTAAACACTGTTTCAACCTAGCAATTCCAGCAGAGTCACTCCCAGTAATTACAATGTCGTCCACATATACAACTAACAAAATGTGACCTGCATCACTATGTAGGTGAAATACCGAATGGTCTGTTTGGCATCTATGAAGACCAAATGCCAATACAACATCAGAAAACTTTCCAAACCATGCCCGAGGAGATTGTTTCAAACCATATAATGCCTTTTTTAACTTGCATACAGTACCTCGATACTCCCCCTGAGCAACAAACCCAGGTGGTTGCTCCATATAAACTTCTTCATGCAAGTCGCCATGTAAAAATGCATTCTTAACATCCAGCTGAAATAAGGGCCAATCTAGATTAGCAGCAAGAGAGATCAACACTCGAACAGAAGATATTTTGGCAACAGGTGAGAAAGTCTCCTCGTAATCAATGCCATATGTTTGAGTATAACCCTTAGCAACCAAGCGGGCTTTCAAACGTTCCACGGAACCATCAGGATGAAATTTGATTGTATATACCCATTTACAGCCAACAGGTTGCTTACCAGGTGGTAGTGGAACAAGATCCCATGTCCCATTTTGGTGAAGGGCATCCATTTCATTTTTCATAGCTGTCCTCCATCCCGAATCAGATAAAGCATCCTGAACTGTCTTAGGAATAGAAAGTTTTGAAAGCTGAGAAGTAAAACGTGAGAATGAAGGAGATAAGGCATGATATGAGACAAATTGACTAATCGGATGTTGAGTAACACAAGATCGAATACCTTTGCGGAGAGCAATAGGTGGAGAGTCTGAAATACTGGGTAACTCAGGATCCGAAGATGGAGACACGGTTGGTGAAGGCATGGAAGCCGGCGGCCGCAAACGACGCGAGTAAACCTGTAAAGGAACTGAGGGAGGCATGGATGAAGGTTGGGTAAGGTTGGGTGAGTGTGAAGGAGAAAGTGTAAGAGTAGGTAACGGTAGAGGATCACACTCAATACTCGAAACTGTGTCTGAGAAATAGGATATGGACTCAAAAAAGGTGACATCAGCACTTGTGAAGTAGCGTCTAAGAACAGGACTATAACAACGATATCCTTTTTGAGTTCGAGAATAACCAACAAAAAAACACTTAGTAGAACGTGGGTCAAGCTTATCAAAACCTGGGCCAAGGTTATGAACATAGCAAACACACCCAAAAATTTTTGGAGGAAGAGTAAATGGTGGCGATGAAGGAAACAAGATGGAAAAAGGAGAGGAACCATCGAGAACTGATGAAGGCATACGATTAATAAGGTGACAAGCAGTAAGAACACTATCACTCCAAAAACGTTTAGGAACATGCATGTGCAGTAAAAGTGCTCGGGTTACATCAAACAAATGACGATTTTTGCGTTCAGCCACCCCATTTTGTTGGGGTGTATAAGAACACGAAGTTTGATGAATAATTCCTTTGTTACTTAAGTAAGTAGCAAAGTCACTTGATTGATATTCTCTAGCATTATCAGAACGCAAAACTTGAACCCTTTTGTTAAATTGGGTTTTAATTTCTTTCCAAAACACTTTGAATATGGAAAGAAGTTCAGATCTTGCTTTCATCAGAAACACCCATGTCACACGAGAGTAGTCATCAATAAATGTGACAAAATACTGAAACCTATTTGATTTAATGTTGATTGGTCCCCATATATCAGAGTGAACCAATTCAAAAGGACTCGATGCTCGTTTATCAACCCGAGGTGCAAAAGACACACAATGATGTTTACTAATTTGACATGCTTCACAAAGAAAGGGAGACACATTTCCTAGATTCTTAACCTGACGCTTTAAAAGGGAAAGAGATGGATCACCAAGACGACAGTGCCATTCATAAGCAGATGATGAGGAGGATGTAAGAGCTCAAGTGGGTGACTGTTTAACATCAAGATAATACAGACCGCCAGCTTCATGTCCTGTACCAATCTTGTTTCCCGTCTTGAGATCCTGAAAGACACAAGAAGAGGGATAAAAGGTCACTGAACATTGAAGACTTTGAGTAATTTTACTAATGGACAACAAACTAAATGGACAACTAGGAGTATATAGAACAGATGACAAAGATATAGAGTCAGTGAGCTCAGTGGATCCAATGCCTGTAACTTTAGCAAGAGAACCATTAGCAAGAGTAACACTTTTTGAAGATGTCACAGTATCCAACTTAGATAAGACAGAGGACAAACCAGTCAGATGTTCATTAGCTCCCGAATCAATGATCCATGGAGCTTGAGTGGATGAGGCAAGACATGCGGATGTTGTACCTGATTGGGCAAGAGTAGTTGTGAAAGATGAAACCCGTGTGCGACCTAAAAGCTTATTATACTCATCCTTTGATATATTAATCATATCTTGGCAAATGCCTCTACCACCTTGGCCTCCACTCCCACTAGGAGCAACATATGAGGCAACTGTATCATGCAACTGTAACTCAAATTTAGTTGTCATTGATGCAGAAAAAATATCACAACTGAACTTAGAGATTGAAACTCCACACAATATATGAGAAAAACCACAATTCAACTTGAGAATCCAAGAAACACACTCTAAAAATGTAGAAACTTAGCTCAAGTACCCGAAAAATAACCCGAATAACAACATTTCGGTCCTGTTTCGGTCAGAAATACACTGTATTGGCCTATGTCGGTTCTGAATTGTACTGTTTCGGCCGAAATCGGACCGTACAGGCTAAGAACCGGTCAGTATCGGGTATATTCCGGCGTGTATCGGACAAAACCGGGAATGTATCGGCCGGTATCGGTGTGTATCGGGTATCAGCCAAAACCGATTTCAACTTAAATCCAAAACTGGATTAGATTATCCTAAACGAGGATAAGTGGTATGGGAATTACCTTATCCTTGTTACCAAACAGGTGTTATCCCCGATTAGGGACAGGATTTTACTCCAGGTTGGGGTTATCCGCACTCGAGGATGGGATTGGTTATCCCCGCAACCAAACACTACCTTTCTTCACTACTTGCCGGCGACAGGCGGCACTTCCGGTGGCCGTTGACAACGGGGAACACACCGATATGCACAGACGACGACGGGGAACTCAGCCCTGGTGTCCAATACCGGAGAAGACACCGGAAACTTGCCGGAAACACTTCAAACACCTATCGGGCCGCCGACGACAGAGGAGAAGCCACTTCAAACACCTATGGGGACGTCGTCAAACTCGAATCCGGCAGCTGCAAACGCTGGTGGGCTTAGATCTGGTGACAAAAGTTGGATACGACACCGGAAAACACTCCAACGAGTTCAGACCATAGTGAACTCGATTTCGACGTGAACCACACTTACCACCATCCGACAACCGTATTCTCTGATACCATGTACAAGTTTATGGAGGGAAAAACCAATTCTTTCTATCTCATTCATTGATGTACAATAACATATATACTACATACACTTGACAATTATACCCTCACAAGTTACACTTATTACAATATGTCATCTAACACATAGCATGGCCTACACTCTAGTTTGATTGTGTGGAGCAAATACCAATTTGCAATTTTAAACTTATATAATGGAAATTTCAACCATGTCGTTTTAATTTTCCCTAAAACCATTTAATACTAAACCATTAGTTACCAAATACTAGTTCAAGTATTAATTGTTCTTATCTTCAAAGTAGCTGCATTAACTCATTTTCCAGATTTGACAAGTTCTTTAACATTGTCTCATAAAATCAGTTTTGATTTGATTATGCAATTCTTAACTGACTGCAGTAGAAGAATATCATGAATTTCTGAATTGATGTGCTCTTGAGCAAGCATATTATAAGAATAAATATGTTATAAAGATTTGGCACTCATGCAAATTCTGAGAGTTGCTTGATGATTCTTTTGAGAGGTAAATCACGCAAACAAACCTATATATCATTACATACCAAAGATTTCTCTGTCACGGCAATATGTGCCGGCATGCCTACTCCATCAACCACACAGTTGGCTGCAGTGTAGGGGGAAAGTAATGAAGTTAACATCATCAAATATCAGTGGATGTTCAAATGTTCAAACTGAAGGGTCATTTGTTTCCTAAACCTGTAGAGTCACCAGCAGCAACTCGCTTCATTAGGCTTAAAATATTATCCTGTTGAAAAGAAAATGATAAATACACTCTAATCATAATTAAATTGTAAACTAAAACTACATGGCAAGCCATACCCTTTGAACAATATTTGTCTGCAAAACAGAATGCAACACTGGGAAAAGAGAATAGCCAGCAAGATTTGGTGATGCAGCATCAGAAGGCGGTTGTGTAGGGGACGGTAGAGGTGATGGTAGAGGAATTGCAGGTTGTGGGGTAATCACCTACACAGCCCATTACAAAGAGATTCAGTAAAATAGGACAAACACTTTTTCTGTCTCTGGAGCATATGTGCAAACTGTCAGCTTAATATATAGCTCAAAAGGCATATAGGCGACCATGGTCAACGTCCTACACCTAACTCTTCTTCAACATCCATTGAATTCCTGCTCGGGTCAACTTAACATAATTACCTTTTAATGCAGATTGCAGCACTTTTTTCACATAGAAATGGTGAAAAAGCTACATTTTGCCAACAGCACCAATCCTAGAGTGTAGCAAGGGAAACCTTACAACATATTGAACCTATTGAGTCAAGAAAAAACCTACCATAATTTGAAAGGAAACTAGACTTGCTGAGTTAGAAACTCGCCAAAGCACTATGTCTTTTAACAAAATATGACTTATTATCACACCTGAACTTCAAAATTTGACATAAGTATGTAATTGGCATGAAAATTGTGTACCTCCTCTCCCAATAATTCTAAGATGGAGGGTATGGTCAAGGTTTTGAAATGCACGAGTAGCTGGTGTTAGCAGTAAAAATAAAAAGGAAAAAACAGCAACTATAGCCAGAAAAGTATCCAGCGAGAGAAAGGATAAACAATAACTAAGACAAATTTATATTAATAATCCAAAAAAAAAAAAAGACAAACATATTATAAAAATTGAAACCGAAGTACAGAGCAAGTATACGAGAGAAACACCTAACTAGAAGAAGTCAAAGATCAAGAAAATCCTGAAAGCTAGAAAAGAAAAACAGTCAAGTGCAATCCTCCAATGGAAAAGGGTTTAAAGAGGAAAGCCTTGAGTTCCACGGTTCCACCTCCGTTCTCTAAAAAGTCTTCAAAACTTCAATCACATGTTCTCTCCAAAGACATCGCATTAAGCAATCAAGATCAAATTCCACAAGGTTTCACTTTGAAGACTCTCAAAGCAACCTCCCAACACAAAGAAATCCACCATTCATCATGGCATGACTGGATAAATCCAAAAAGACCAAAAACAGAGTTCTTAAGGGCATTAGCTAACTCACAAAAAATAAAAGGGGATCAACAGATTCCTCACTCTCTCCTTATACATACAGCACCAATCAACCCTATGATCTGGCATTTTCTTGGATTATCCAACTACTTATTTCTCATAAATAAGCTTATTTGAGAAGGTGCATCAAGCACCAATACCAGATTGAACCCATGACATTACCCTCCAAATTGTATGAATGGGGAAACGAGATGTCATTTATTCCAAGGAACACTTTACATAGGCGTTAGTATGAAAGAGCTAACTTTCTATTGTTCTTCATTCCACAGGACATGTTGATAAGGCTAAAGATGCTCTAAGTAAAGAAATATAATATTGGAGGGAGTCTTTGTAATGTAAAGAAATTAGCGAGCAGTAGCAATACAAGGTTCCTGCAATGCAACTCTTAAGGGTAGAAACAGCCAGGTGACAATGATAGAAGTCAAGGAATACAAATACATAGAAGCAATCACTCGATCGAAGCAATGGGCAATTGACAAGAATGTTGATGAGGGAACAACAAATGTACATTGGGCAGTTATACATGAATGATTTATGTGCCTTTTTCTTGTTTTGGTGAATAGTTGTTCATGCAACACCACCAAAACATTACAAAGACAACCAAGGAAAGCCCCAGGGTTTTAGCTCAAGATCAAAAGGGTGGGGTGGGGGAGGGGTAGGTCCTAGTTTAACTTGTGTGTAGAAGGAATGAGAGAGAGAGAGAGAGAGAGAGAGAGAGAGAGAGAGAGAGAGAGAGAGGAGGAAATCTAACCCGACCTAGGCACCGTTAAACTCACCTGCAGACTGTGACTCTTTTGCAGTGGAGGAGATGGGACCACCTGAGAGAGGGAAACTATTAGCCTTTGTAAGAAAGAGGTATCAGAGCTGGAATCATAAGAATCACCTTTTCTAAGTCAACATTTTCAGATGTAACTTTAAAACGTCCTTTCTGCTGAACGACTGGTGCCTTTGCTTTCTCATCAAGTTCATCACTATTTGCTGAAAGAATAATTAAGTTAACTAAAAGTGCAGACATTACATTGCCAGAATATGAGAGCAAGTGATCAAAAATCAATCACATCAATCGAATTAAAATTCAAGATAAGAAAAATGGTAAGAAATTTTTAGCTCTACCTGATGATCTGGATGCTCTAGAAGAAACTTCAGAGAGCACATCATCTGCTGCCTGTGTAACTGTTGCTGCATTGAAACTTGCAGTGTTCTGGGACTGATATTGCAACTTATCGCTGAAAATACCATTATATTTAAGTGATTAACTATAGAAGGAAAAAAAACGCGTGAGATATACATCTAATGAAAGGATAACTCAATGCTGTATTTACTGGAAAAGTTTACTAAAGAGGACGAAGCAGTTTTGCATCATTTCTAATGCTAATTGATGAAATTATCTATTTGTTACTAGGGAAGCTCAAAATTAATAACAGCCATGGGCATGCCATTAGATTGTATTTCTATCTATACACAATTTTGTTGGGATGAGAACACTGCCAAGTCAGAAAGATGGATAAGAGAACAGGAAAGTTATTAGCAGACATACAATTTTTATCTATCAGATCTGATGTTGTTACCATACCCATTTTTATCTTGAAATTTCAGGCCATACAAGATGTCGATTTTGGAGCTTTGGGAATTTCAAAGCTAGTCCAGTTTTTATATTTGCACTATCATGGAAAATATAAATTTTTTTTATTGGCACCGGGTGTCCAGGAACAGAGTCCCGACTAATCCCGAGGATACACAAGCCCTTGGCAAGGAGGTTCCCGCAAGTGCACCTCAGGTAATTTAAGGGAAAAATCCCCCAGTCCAATGGCCCCTAGAGGTTGTTTGCACCCAGTGGGATTCGAACCTTGGACCTTGCAAGGAACATACCACCAAGACTAAGATCTTTAGCACTTAAGACAACCCCTAGGGGTTTGGAAAAATACCAAATTAGGAATGAATTCATTTGTAGGACTTCATAAAGTAACCTACTTTACTCTTTATCACTTAAAGTCAGGTTATGTCTTATACTTTTAGCCGTTTATTCTTCCACTGTTCTGAGGTACAATACAATTAAATGAATAGTTGATATTGGTTCGGGAATTTCAATTAATTAGAAAGTGCAGTATGATATCTTTCCCAATTAAAATCTTGGATTAAGATGATAATTCACAAACTAAAAGAAGCTGACTGTTCTGGTTATGCCAAAAGGCCCAACAATTATATAGATTAAGTCAAACCTCTCTCCTTTAATGGTAACTTCGGGTGAAATCGTGCTGGCTGATGAATTTGCCCTTCCATGATGAAAGGGAATGGTTGTTGCCTCTGATATTTTTCCATTGTTCTCCAGATCAGTCTTTTCAGCCACATTACTTTCAGCATGATCATCATGACGCGGTGAGCAATTCAATGAAATGTGCAGTTCATTGCATGAACTAGCAATGCTAGAGTCATCATCAGATTTGTCGCATTTGATTCTGGAAAATAAACAAGACTAGTTTAGAGTACTTGGGCATTATCTTAACCAAAAGTTCTATGCCACGACATTATCTTAGAGAAGAGCAACACTTCCTAGGTAGAAGCAGTACTCTTTGTAAGTTTAGAAAATTTCTCACCGTTGAAAAATTAAGAAACTAAGCAAGCAACATGATAGAGCAGTAAAGTTGTAAAACAGCATTTCAGATAACATACTTGAATTCATTTGTAGTTGAGTCAACTAATGGCAGACGCATTGGTTGATATTGCATAACAGAACTATCTTCCTGTAAAACATTAGGATCAAGATCACACAGAAACTTCTAAAAGTTCAAAAAAGAATAAGTCAATTTATAGAAGGTGTTAACGCAAATATAACTTCCATAAACATAGTTGAAACGTCATACATCTCCAACTAAAGTTAACTATAGTTGATACATACCATGCCCACAACTTGGCAAGAGTTTTGGAACTGTGATTGCTTTTCAACCACATCTAATGCAGACAAAGAACTTGAGCTTCCTCCTTGATTAGCATCAGTTATAGGGTCATCAACGTCCTGAATCTGACATAATGAGAACCACATTCGTTTGTTCATTAGATTTTGCGGAACTTTCAGATATCAAATGATTATGTCTCCAAAGAAAAAAGACAGACAGCAGTACCAGGGAAGCCTGAGCCTTCACATCTTCAAGATTGAAGTTCCAGCCACTAATCCCTCGTTTATATTCATTCTAAAAATAATGGAAAGAACATATAGAAAGCTAGTTACTTCTAGTACAAAAAGATGGCACCAGCATCAAAACATAAAACCTTGCTCAGAAGTCTAAGATGTCCATATACCGACACTGATACAATCTGGTCATTATGCAGATGCAGTGAACACATAAAAGAAACTGGATACTCATCCACAGAGTGAATATACAAGTCATTGCTAGTGACAAACAAACAGTGGATATAAAGGTTTTATTTAATGTCGATATATTAGCCTCTTTTCTCACATGAATGTCATCCCTACACTCTTTGTTAAAAGTCTAACCATCAGGTTCATCGCCATTGAGGGGTCACATGCATACGTAAGAACAACGAAAAGAGGATGATGCTAACCCTTGGAAGATTAGTGTGAACTTTGGGCTTTTCTAATTTCCATCCATTAATAGCAAATAATATATAGAGAGAGACCCAGAAATTTAAGTTCCACAAGATTTGGGTAATTTAAATTGGCTTCAATTAAAAGATTGTGCACTAAGTGTGTGAAAATCAAACTTTTTGTGAATAATCTGTTAAAAGCAACCTTTATTCTACGTGTAAATTAGTGGAAATTAAGTAAAATGGTTATACAGCAGAGAAAGCTAAAACATTAGACATGCATAAATGTGTGTCATATACATCATATATGAATGTATGTTCATTTATTCCCTTGTCATCCTTTCATTCCACCTATGCATATGATAGCCCTTCGTTTTTCAAATTCCCCCATTTCTTACTGGGAATTCTGCCATTCTTTGGATGATTGTAATTACACAAAGGCCTTACAATTTCTATCAATGGTCTAACACATACATATGTATATACACTCTTAATTAGGTTGTATTTTAGACTTAAATTTTCTTTGGATATTTAGCTTGACGTCTTGCTCCGCCAGTGCCTCTAAAATATATAAAACCAATACAAAAATATAGAGGCATCAAGCATCATTCATATTATCTTTTGTCAGTAGCAGTGTGAATAATTTCACACACTTATTAGTAAATACTAAACATCATTACCTATAAGTATGTTGTAAGTTTGAGAAATTATAATGACTGTAAAGAGAGAGAGGCCAGAGAAAAAGGCATCGCGCCGCATTTGACAAGAATGGGTGATAAGAGAGACCAAGTTTAAGATTGTCATATGGATATTGCTACCATTTGAAGCATATATAGATAAACTCCAGATGGAGGACTAACAAGACCAAAAACATACCCCAGCAAAATGATCCTAGGCTGATGGAAAATTAGGCCTGAAAATATAATTTTTTGCCTTAAACAAAAGAAGCACCACAAAGCACAAATGCTCAATTCTTTTGATCTTTGTATGCTCGGATGTCTGCTTTTTGGTGCAACCATATTTCTTCATATCTTAGATTTTCTTGACTGCTTACATTTGGAATGAATCTTTAGGAAAACGTGTCGTATACATGCTGTTTACGTTGGCTTCTCCTTCTTTCTGAAAATGGTTCTTCACTTATGATAACAAAATCTAGGGTTTTGAAATAGCATCTTGAAGGAAAAAAAGATAATGAAAACTCTGATGGTGATTACGGGTAAGTTGATTCAGGTGATGACTGGCAAGAGGCATGAAGCAATTTTCATGAAGGCAGCAACTGCAACTCTAGAAAGCATTCCTCAAATGCATTGATCATTTTGGCCTACATTTTCTAGCAATTTCCTGGTGATGAAGGCACACTTAATAATTTTCACAGATTATGGTTGAAATACAATCAGTCCAAATGTTTCCATAGGGATTAAACATTTTCCCAGATGAATAAATTTTTTTTTTTTAAACAATAACCAGATGACTCCTAGTCATGTAAAGTGATCAAATCAATCTACCTATTGATTATATACCTCAAAAAATATAATATAACACAATTTACTGTATTTATTTAAGAGAAGAATTCCAACCTGTGAAATTTCCTCCTTCTGTCCATCTGGCATTTTCTTTTGTGCGAGCATGTCTTCCTCCTTCCTCTGTGATGGAAAAAGGATGTTGCTAGGTACAGATTAAAATAGCATAGAAAGGTTATGGCCATTGTCAAATTATCAAAAATGGTAACCTGACCTTTAATGCCTTAATTCGGTCTCCAAGAACAGGCAGGCCCTCCAAAAGTGTCCGTGCAATATAATCATTCGAACGAGCTTGCTTGAAGAAGGAATGCCTCAACAACTTCTTTGCAGAAGGTCGTTTTGAAGGATCCTTTACCAAGCAACTAGCAATCATCTGCTTAAATGACTAAAGACAAAGAAGAAAAGACCAAAAACTGTTTACTTCAACATAACCTAAAAGTGAATTTACCATGTTGTTGACATCATACCTTTGAAAATTTCCTATCCCTTTCATAATCAAGGCCAGGGGGTGCATTTTGCAAGGTCATAAGCAGTACCTGGCAACAGTAAACTTGCTTTAGATAGGCTCAACGAGCTCCTGGGTGTTCCTGAGAATATGCTGATAAAAGCATGTCACATTTTAATCTATGCACCTTCATTGGGGGATATTTTGAGAAAGGAGCATGACCATGGGCAAGCTCCAATGCAGTTATACCAAAAGACCAGATATCGGCCCTGCAGGAAAAAATATGAAAACAAAAAGAGCAAACATAACTGTCCAATGAATGGAAAGGAGGCAACGGGTCAAAAAACAGAGTAAACATTTTAGGAAAACAGTGGAAACTTGGACTGACTTGAAGTCATAACCATGTAGTTGCTCCATAACTTCAGGCGCCATCCTACAAAACAATGATTTGAAATCCTTGATTCTTGAGTTACGTAACAAGAAGCGACAAGTCAATGAACCAAGGAGCCTCATGCTTTTTAAGCATTTAGTTCAGCTTCTAATTTAGCTGAAATTTTTCTACCATTTCAAAAGTGCAATAGAGAAGGTACTTGTGTTGCTTGTGCTAGCTAAGTGTGCACTATTGCCCTAGATATTATCTTGCAGAAGATCATGACTTGGAAGTTGGAAAATGACTATATGCAGATGGTAATAACAAAATACCAGCAAGGTGTTCCAACAAATGTATTCCTCACGCGTTGCCTATCACCTGAATCAAACAGGCAGGCAGAAACACCAAAATCTCCCAACTTGATTGCACCACGTGCATCAATGAGAATATTCCCAGCCTATGACAATATATATAAGATAGTAATGAGCAAGGAACTAGAATAAAAAACAATAATGGTAATTGTAGAAACAATTAGAATAAACACGTTAGTAATATAGAAATAACTATGATCCAGCAGGAATTTATTAAAGTAGCACTATGCAAGAAAAGAAATGTCATTACTCTCTGTGTGGGCACAAGAATGTGATAGAGTCTGTCAACTTTCACATCTCTTAAATCACCATTAGTGCACTTTTTAGCCTTATCATGCTATATATACAATCTGAACTTCTTGGACCACATCTATGAATGGTATTTGTGTTTATCACCACCATGTTACCGTTGCCTTGCATTCTAAGCTAGCCGGGATTGACAGTTCTCCAGGGAAAGCTACATGTTTGACTACCCTAGAAGTAAACTTTTAGCATTCAACGGTCCACACTCAATCTATTTAAACTTTATAAAAAAATAACAGGCATCAGGAAAAATCAAACTGTCAAACATATCGTACACTACAGTAGGGCTGATTGGAGTGACTAAAACCCTGTCTATTCCCCATCCCATACTGGCATGTAAAGGAGCACCCCAAGCCTGCCTTGTACTTCGGTTAAGGGGTACCAGGCACACTCCAGTAAGAGTGGACAAAAGAGTTTCCTGGTTAGAGCAGCCTGCTGCCATTCTTATAAATGAGAAGTTGGATGTCAATTAAAGTCAAAATGAGCAGATGTAAATAAAAGATGGTTGGAGAATGTGCATTGAGGATCAATGAATGCACCTGTAGTAAGTCCCATTCAAGGAACCAATAGTACTCAAGTGAAGGCTAGATAGAAAACTTGAGTAAGAGATCGCATCAGCAAAAACGTTATTAATTAATTCAAAACAATGAACAAGGAAACAACGGTTGAGCTTCCAGACAATAAAGTCTATGAACATTTCCATGCATGCAAAACTAGCCAAAGAAAAAAAGTTCCCTGCCCAACACGTGATATAAATGAAATGGGATGAAGTATCAATACTCACTTTGACATCTCGATGTATATGCCCATGATGATGAAGATACTCTAAACCCTTCAACACTTCACGTAGTATCGTTGCTATAACTACCTCTTCAAAACCATCAGGATATGCAGCCTTCAGTATGTGAAGACAAGATCCCCCAGCCATGAACGGCATGACAACCCACAAGTTATGGTCACTGACAAAGGAACAGTGTGATTTAAGGACATTAGGATGATCAACCAAGACCATTGTTTGCGCTTCACGTGAAATGCTATTCTGCGGAAAGGATGAAAGAATAGATCAAAAAATTATCGGGAATCGCATCCATAGTAAGGATTGGGAAAAACAAAAAGGAAACGTGCAAACTTCAATCCAAAACATGTCATACAAACTGCATTCATTCTAGAAAGGTTCCATTGAAATCAAGAGGAAAAGTTTAGTGAAAGAAATCTGAGAAAAACGCTTAGACTGATAAAAATGGCAGATGCAGGACCATCTGGAGTCTAAAAGATTTCTCCCGCAGATATTAGTGCAATCTGTGCAATATAATTAGTTCCGACATGGGAATAGCATGATCAGATCAGCATCTCCCAATTTCAGTCCTCTCCTATACATTCAAAAGTTGGACAACATTCCGTAACGACACATAATTTTGATATTGTGAAAATTGCCGAAGCAAATGCTGAAACTTATATCGACCAATTTTGGCAATCAAGCACCTTTCTGAATATCGTCACTTAGATATTATTGAGCTAGAAAATTTTCACGAAATGATTATTGATAATTAAAAAAAACACACATAGATACATTGGTCGCTAATTCAATACTGAACGAGGAAATAGGAAGATACCAGATCGCAATTGCCACGTTCGAAATCGAGTATTTTGATGGCGACGATCTCGTCGAAGGGCTTACAGAGAGCGCGGTGCACAGAAGCGCTCACACCCTGGCCGACCTCCTCAAAAAGCGTATAATGCTCGGGTCCAATCGGATGCTTCTTCTTCTCCATCTTCCTTCTTCTTTTTTTTTTTTTTTTTTAATCTTTATTCAATCTTTCCAATCACTCTCACGAATCCATTGCAATACAAAGAAGCAAGCACAGAAGCAGCAGCTAAAAAAAGGAGGAACTATAGAAATCCCAAATAAAAAAAGAAAGCAAAAAATAAGGTAAATGGAATGAACGGCGGAAAGAAAAAAGAAGGGGAAAGAAGAAGATTAGGAAGGTTCATTAATGGAAGGTTGAGGAGGAGTCACATGTACGAGGGAGATAAAAGGAAATTAACAAGCACGAAACTGAAAGAAAGAGTTTTAGGAAACCAGGGCATTGATGACGATGACGATGACGACGAGATTGTTTCTCTTTTTTCTCTCTCTCTAATCTCCCCCCGGCTTTCTCGTGAGAGAGAGAGACAGAGACAGAGAAAGAGCGAAGCTATCGGATCGCCCCTCGAATAACGTTTGTAATCCAGGGAGCCCGCCACTTGTTCTTGAGCTTTTTTGTTTCCGTTTTAGCAACAAACTCTCACGTGATCCCCACGTGACCAATTTTTTTTCATTTCCTTTTTTTTCTTTAATCTTAAGAAATAAGAGTTTCAAATTCAATTGTAATTTTAGAGGTATGCTACATAATGTCATTTTTGCCTATTTTTTGCGTATTTTATTGATTTGATTGACTAAAAGAGTTATTTTGTATTAGAAAATAGTGACGAAACTAATCACATTAGGTAAGTATATAAAAGTAACTGCACATAGATTTTTTGTAAAAATAATACTATTCATCATTTTTTTTACCATCATTCTTTTATTATCTTATGATATGGTATTAAATTATTAAAAAAATATTTATTACGTTTCACTTGTGAGCATATCATTTAATGCCACATCAAGAGATATTGAGAGGCTTAGAGTCCAATGGCTTAATGAGATATGATTCAATTCTCTAAATAGAAAACCTGGGTTTGAAACCCTCTACCCATTGTATAGAAAAAATATATTGAGAGGATGATGATAAAAATGATGATAAATAAATTTTTACTAAGTAATTTTTTTATTAATCATTTGAATTAAAATGTTGTCATTTGAAATGTATCAAATTACCGAATGTAACCGAGCAGGACATAATTTTAAATGGGAGAAGAACAAAATTAACTATATTTTAAATTATAGATATTTTTTAGTATGATTGATGTGAAATTTTAAACAATTAGTCCATGGGTAAAGACTTAGGACCGACCATACATGCCTTTAAAATTGTAACACTTTGGAGGTAAGTTATACCATTTCTTTTATATTCATGTGTTTTAAAGGATTATGATTATTGTAAGGGGATTTTCCCCCCCTTCATTCTAAACCTAGCAGGCCTGTGAATAAAAACTAAAGGAAGCAAGACCAAAGGCCCAGCCTAGAATAAACAGTCTCCAACCCAGCCCATGGGTAGAGTCTCCTGGACCCAACTTGCAAGATGAAGGATGCTGCAAGGGATGTAACTCGTCGATTTGAAGGCCCCTCGAGTAGTATCTAGCTTTCAAGTACCCGCTAGCATAGTAGGCGTAATATGCGGGGAACCCTTGATCTTCTAACATGAAAGACATCAACGGACCACCAAGAATATTGTCTGAGAGAAGGAAATCAAAAAACCACGCCGCATTAAAGGCACTATTTCCCGGGCTACACACCACATTAATGATGTCATCGCAGAGCCACACCACATTAAAGGACTCTAACACAGGGAACAATACGAAGGACACCGATTCCATGCGGGTAGACACAATCTGTCCCTCAAGCTTATAATATAAATAGTAGGTCTCAGGTACGAGAATATTCTTTCTGATCCCTAAATTCTTTTATTTATTTACAAACTTCCAAGAACACTTATTAACTTTAGCATCAAAAACTCCTAGCCTTGAGGCCTCCCTCTCCAAGTGCCTTTCTCCTTGTCTTTTGTTGACTCAAAAGTATGCGAAACACGATGTTAACAATTATAATATTAATTTCTTTGATAATATATAAGTTATATATCAATTAGGGGTTTCGGGCAATGCCAACATCCAACCCACCCAGTCTCGGCATCAAATGGGCAGGCGGGTGGATAGCTCTTTAAGAAAAAAAATAAATATATGGGAGGGATAGATATGGATCCCCACTCGCCTGTATATAAAGTGTGGGTGTTAAAAAACTCCCTAAATGACACCTTTGGCACTAAGAATTTTAGATTGCTCTCCCAGTTGCCTCTCTCTTCCCTTTCTCTCTATTTTGGCGATATCGTCCTCACCTAGCGCCCCTCCTCCTCTTACCCTCTTCTTCTTCATCCCCTCCTCTCTCTCTCTCTCTCTCTCTCTCTCTCTCTCTCTCTCTCTCTCTCTCTCTCTCTCTCTTAATTCTCCATGACCTAGGGCTCTATCTCGTGGGTCTTCGTCTCTATCATGGCGTGACTGTAAGTCTGCTGAGAAACCCATATGTCTCAGTGGCCGACGTTGTGGGGTTTTCGTCTCTACCTCACTATATGTCACTTTCTTGATCTCTATCTTAGGTGGCTGAACGGCCTGTGGGCTAGCCCGTCCACCCATCCGATCAGGCGAGGCCATTCGCCTACATAAGATGAGGATGAGTAGCAAGATAAAAAGAAGCCCCCCACCCAGATGGCTGTGGGGGTCGGGATGGCCAGCTACCCACACGTATAGGACGGGTTGCATGCCTAATATAAACATATTCTCTAGAAAAATATTCTCATATTTTAACATACTTGTTTAAACACTTACTAGTTACTAGGGATGTTCCCTCCATGCTCAGGATTGGTGGCATATTATGTAACATCAACCCACACAAACAAATATTAATGTTGGTTAATAGAACAACTTATTATTATAAAATACTATATTTTATGGTGGATATAAATAGAGAGAGTTATGTTATTTGCAATCTTGGTTGTCAACACACCACTTATTGTGGGATCTCTTTCAACTATAAAAAAGTCAAAACTCTATTTATTAATTCATAAGGCGTGTCTCTGTATTATCCACTAGGTTTTGGTGTGTCATAACTATTAAAGATGTTTCATGTTAAACTATCAAAACTACATATTATACCCTCAAACTATCAAAAGCCAACACTTTATACCATAATTCAAATAATTATATTGGTTGAGATATTATATGAAACTAGGTAATGTTGCATAATCTTAAGATGAAGGATTCTTACTGTTAGATTTTTATAGTCTAAGATTATAATATGCCTACTTTAATAGTTTGGGTTGTGAAGTTCAAAACTCATAATAATTTGAGAGTTTAAAATGTATTTGTAAGGGGATTTCCCCCACTTCATAAGTTCACTTGGTGTTCGGTACCCAGCCCCAGAGTCCAAACTTGTTTACGAAATAAGTTGCCTACAAGGGAAGTCAAATAATAATGGCTGATGGGACGGGCAGACTTGATGCCGCTTGGCCACACCTTACTCATGGGAATTCGTACAGGACAGAACGGGAAAGATGGAGGACCTTTAATCTTCTAACATAGGAGCATCTACGGACCACCAAAGATACTAGCAGAGTAAGACAAATCAGGAAATTACGTCGCATTAATGACACCGCTACCTGAGCTACACACCACATTAATGGCGTCGTCACAGAGGCACACCGCATTAAAAGATTTTGACAAAATAAATATAAAAATAAAAAGGACATAGACTTCATGGGGGCAAACATAATCTGTCCCCTCCATACTCCCAGTATAAATAACAATTTACAAGTACTAGAAGTCTCTCTAATCCCTAGACTCTCTCATTATTTACGAAGACTCTCTGGCCCCAAGGCCACTCTCTACCAATTTCTTTCTTCTCTATTTTTGCGGGTCTAGTTCTGAAGACTTGAGTTACTGGAAACTGGTCCAAAGACGTACAAAACTAGACGTTAACATATTTATCCAAAATTATTTTTATACATCAGACTTGGAGTTTAACGGTCACCAAAAGAATAAACATCATTTTCAAGCTTTCTTTATTTTTCATTTTTTGCCCTCAACACAAATTATATTTCTTCCACCCCACTTGGAAATATCTCGACTTGACTTTACTATATTCAACTTTTCATACCGTTAGGTTCACATGAATTATGTTCACTAGCCTCAAGATATTTTAAACTTATGGGCAAGGATGGGGATGTCTTCTTGTCTGTTCCATTTGATATGTTAACCCTAGAAATGGATGATGTGATGTGATATACTAGAAAAGGCCAATTAAAGGACTTGGGATAGGTAAGTTCATGCATGGAACACAACCATATGTCATGTCATTACATCATTAATTTTGTTCTTTCTCTCTTACGAAATCTAACACATCTATTTTATAACTTTTACATAGTTTTTATTTTATTTTATTTTAAATAACTGTGCTTGTATCATTTTGTATTCAAATTATTCATGGTTTTATTTATTTATTTTCAAGGTCGGTTCTAATAGTAGAGAAAAACATGGAGATCCTTCCTTTTCTTTTTTTTTTCTTTTTTCTTTTTCCTTTCCAATGTAATTAGAACCCAATATATTTTTTTAGAAGTGTTGTATCTAAAAGAGATTTTAAAAAATAAATTCACAAACTAATATAACTTTATATTATATATTGAATCTAATTTATAATAAAATTAATTTTATATATTATATTAAACGACGTCAATTTGTGAGTTTATTTATATGAAATATTTTTACGAATAAAATAATTTTACAAATAAAATATTTCTCTATATTTTTTGTAGGCTTTACACGACAAGATTTGTTTTTGCAAATAGCCCAATTTTGGAACGACTCTCTTGAAAAAAATGACTTGATTCTTAAGTACTTTTCAATAGTTGTAAGACATCCTTAGGTTCTGTACGTAAGATTTGAATATGAAATTAGGGTTTGAATAAAATATTATTAAAATATAATTTTTATTTTAAAATTTAAAAAAATTAAATTATTTATTATATTTTATATAAAAAATTTAAAAATTTATAATAATTATATGAAAAAAAGATGAGATACCGTCTCGATTCTCGGTAACCATGTAACCAAACCAGGCCAAGAGGTCACTTGCGAGACTGACGAGTGACGACGTTCTTCCTTCCATGCATGAGGTTCCCATCGTCACTTGCCGAATTGTTGTCCTGTCCACCCATATGCTCTCCAGCCGTCATCATCGACACACCTCGCTCTGATTGCGCTTTCTAGCTTGACACGTGGGCTATACACGTTACCATAACAGTTTGCCTATGCCTATAATTGAGTTTTTTTTTTTTTTTTTTGGTACAAAATATGATACATCTAAACAACACAGATTAACTTTTAAATCGTAGAAAAATGAAAAGATAAAATGTAATTTTTTTTTTATTTTTTTAGTTGAACAAAAATATTAAGAGATGAATGAGTATTTTATATTAAATTTATAATTGTGCATAACATATTATATTTGTCATGTGCTTATAACTTAATGATTTTCTTTGTATATAAAGCAAAAGAAATGTGTACAATTAAATTTAAATACACAAATTACATATTTATTAAAATTATTTAGATTTGTATCATATTTTTATTGAAACTAGTTTAAAAATTTATTATTTTATACTCTTTTATTCATAATATAAATAATTGAATTGCATTATATATGATTTTTAATATATATTTTTTTATCAATATTAAAATAAGCGATTCAAAATTGTTACTATCTCAACTCATCTAATCATTACAACTTTTCTAAACTTTCAAATAAAATATAGTATATAATTAATCTTTTTCAAATCTCAAAACAAAAATAATATTAAAAAATAATATTATAATACTATTTTATTGAACTTTCAACTTTTGTCTCATCTCATCTCATCTTAATTCACTATCCAAACTAGGCCCCAGTTGATTTTATTTTATGAAAAAATTCCTGAGCATCTCAACTAACCTGGATTTTCTGAAACATCATGCTTTTTATTTAGGGTGCTGATTAAGTCTAAAGAACAACGCGGTAGTTGTACCACAGTTTTGGAGTGCCGATTTCACATATAGACAAATTAAAAGAATAGTAGAAGAAACTAAGAAACTAAGAAAAAATATTAAATGATTAATGAAGAACAAAGATTAATTTTAAATGTAAATTAAAGTGAAGCAAAGCGACTAACGAAAAAAGTACTCAAATTTGACAAACTATAAAGCGTTGGAAATCCCTTGCACAAATCTAGTATTTTAATTATTCTTAATTCATTGAATAACTCAATTGGGAACTCAATTCCTAAAATTCTCAATCGGAAGATATAGATTTATAAACCAAGATTAAACCAAATGTAACCCTATGAAAAATCATTCATCACTTTTAAAATACGTAAATTATTATTACTATTGAGAAAATTCAACGACGATAATATATTCAGAAAGCGATATTGCAGTAAAGAATTAAATCAATATAGATAAATAATTGATCCAAACATAATCAAAGAGTAATCTATTCAATAGAAAAAGCATGACTGAATCCATAAACCGAATAAATTCTATGATTATTCGGAGAAGAGAACATCAAGGATGAATTGAGAATGATAAAAAAAAAAGTTTTAGTAATTGAAAATCAAATACATAAATAAAAAATTAATTAAAAATATCATCTAATGTACAAGTTCATCCCTAACCCTACTTGAGAATTTAGTTACCCATAAATATAATGGACAACAAAAATCTCAAGAAAAAAGTAAAGCAAACGGCGGCTATCACAATTAATTTCCTCTCTTCCTCTTTCCAGCCTCCCCTCTCATCTTTTTCATGCTAATGATATACTTATATCGGGTAGGAAATAAACCCTAATATCTTCATTACTCTCGCCTAGAAAAATCGTCTAAATGTTAGGATTTATCTTGGCAGCCACGTACGAGCTTCAGGAGTTCGAATTTGGAAATCTTATTAGAGAAAAAGTTGTAGCCCTTTAAGTTAGCTTTCTAAATCATCCAGAATCGTATCAATCCGATGTGTTAATGAAAAGTTACGATTAAAATACTAAAGTATATCTAGACTGTCTTTTAGAGCGTGTTAGACTCTGACTATTTCTTTTGATTCGAATTATTCTTAAACTCCATCATTATCCTTATTTGAAGAGTCCTATACTCACTAGAAGTTCTTAGGTTGTTCCAACTCTTGTCCATTTGAAAGTCATTTGAATTTGACTGGGTTTTGACTTACTCTTTTATAGTCCCTGAAATTAAACATAAAAATATATTTATGAGTATCTCAAAATAAATAAAAATTCAATTCAAGAAAACACATTAATTCATATAATTTCTATTCAAATTTTAGTATTATAGCTCAATAATAGAGTATTTAGAGTGCACTTTCGTACACTCATCAGGTGCTGCTACTCATCCTTGTGTTTTTGCTCCCTCAAAGTTACAACTAGTGTAAATTGCATTTTTTATTTTATTTTTATTTACTTTCAAATATTTTTTAAGCATCCTTAACTATTAAGAAAAAAAAAAATCACAATTTCACTATTATTTACTTCCTCAACTATTAAGAAAAAATAAAATAAAATAAAATAAAATATCCTAACAGTAACTTTGAGGGGGAAAAAACATGAGATTTAAGTATCATTTTCTTTTTATTTATGGAGAACATGGATGTCTTAAGGAAATGTTTATGGATATGAAGTCTGGTTTTGAAGGGCAGTGTATTTATGGAGATGAGGTCTTGTTTCGAAGGAAGGTGTATTAGGATATGTGTATTGTTATTCGAAGACTTATTTAGAAGATAAATTTTAAAATTTAAATTTTATAAATCAAATCTTACACTTAAGTGATGTGGATTTTATGCTCTGTACATCGATTTAAAAATATAATAACTCTTAGGGTATATTTATGGAGATGAAGAGAGGCATGTAAGGCTTTCTCAAAAGTGGCATACATTTTCTCAAAGAGCCTTTAGGTTTGAGTCATAACTTAAGACCCCAACCATGCTACAAAATTGAACGGAATTTTAGGCGGCTAATACCAATAATCTTGGGTGAATATATATAAATATATATATATATATATTCATATTCAAATTCAAAGACCTAGTGCATACAAATCTACTTGATAGTAACCCAAAGATTATTAGTTAGGTTTGGATGTTGAATTAAACTCAATTGAGTTGAGTTTTTTATGAATAGTAGTAAGTTGAGTAGTGGAGAGAATTATGTGGGATCTATCTAAACTGAATTTAAAGTGTACTTAGATATTAAGATGAGTTTAGAATTTTTTTTGATAAATTAAAAAAAGTTATGGGTCTTATGTATAAAGATGTTTTAAGTTGAAAAGGCTGTGGGTCTCATGTGTAAGAAGTTTTTGAGTTGAGATGAGTTTAGTAATTTGAAAGTTGAATGTTTGGATGTTACACTCAGCTTAAAATTAAGTTCATTAATCAAATGAAGCCTAGTCATCTCTTTTATTTTTTCATTTTGACACCTTTTTATTGATGATATTATCAGATTGAGATATTTTTAAATTAATTTTCCGGATGGATTTCTTCAAAGTTTCTTTCTGAATCTTGTCATACATAATTTCTTGTAAAAAATTCCTCAAGTATTTATAACCTCGTTTTCTTACCATATTTATCACATTAAATTTGGAATTTAACAATAATATGAAGGCGCCCAACACTTTCGAGTCTTCGACCATTGCCTGGAAAATTCACTATTAATTTCTTTTGTTTTCATTTATTTTCTTTCAAACCAAACACAAAAAAAAAAAGAACAAGAAAAATGGATTAAAATTTCCAAATTTAATTTTTTTAAACCAAAACTTGAAAATTCAAAATGAATATACATTTTTTTTTAATTTCTTGGTATTAACTTAATATTAAGTATGGAATGATTTTGGAGGATGAATGATATTCAATTTCTATTTATTATTAAAAAATTAAAAATATTTATATAAGCATCGATGATGCAAATGATAGGAGTCTAATATCTAATAGATTTAATAAATAATTATTTTTAAGGGGCCGAGGCCCAAATAGTGAAACTGTTACTTACTTGTGTTTCATTTCCTGCACCACGAGCACTCTCTCTCTCTCTCTTTTGCTCGTTCGGTCTCTCAGAGCAGTTCCTAGGGTTTTCTCCCCCTCGAAACGCCGTCGTTTCGACCGATTCCTGCTGCCAAGTCGCCGCAATGAAGCTCACTGTGAAGACTCTGAAAGGCAGCCATTTCGAAATCACAGTTCAGCCCTCCGACACCGTGCGTTATGCTTTCCTTCTTTTCTTCTCCTTTTTAATTTAAATTTTCAAATTTCTTGTGCTTTCATTGTATCTTGTGATTTTATTGTAATCTTGTGCTTTTATTTTAATCTCTTTGGTAACCGTGAAAATGCGGGAAAAATGATTGTGGTTTTTCGCTTTTATGTTTTGGGGGCCAAATAAATGAGCTGTAGATGTTTCACATTTTCTCAACAACCAAACATTGTATATCAAGATTGTCACGCACTAGCTCGTTTTGTAATGGAATTTATGTTTTATTTATTACCCGATATTTTTTGCTTATCTAGGCAATAACTTTAGTTTGAAGGCAATGAGATATACCTGGGAAAATTTTAATGTTGTGCTGTAAACCAATATGGGTTCATTTTGAAGTGAGTTGACTGGAGAGTTGATATTCGTGTGCTTTTGAAAAAAGGTTATGGCTGTCAAGAAGAACATTGAAGATGTACAAGGAAAAGATAATTACCCGTGTGGACAGCAGTTGTTGATTCACAATGGGAAGGTCTTGAAAGATGAAACAACCCTGGCAGAGAATAAGGTCTCTGAGGACGGGTTTCTCGTTGTCATGCTTAGCAAGGTATGTTTTCCCTGTTTCAGTAAGTTTTCTTGAAATGTTGTGCATGTTTATTTCTGTTGTGACTTTATCAATTTTTTTTTTCTGTTATATGCTGGTTAATTGCACTTGAGGATCTGGTGAAGCATGCTAATTCCTAATATTATTTTTAGCTTCATTAGTGTTGTCTGATGTATATGTTCCCTAATAACAGAAATATATAAGGATCTATAAATGATACGTGATTTGGAAACCAAGCTTCTACATTCTAAATTTGGATATTCAATTGAAGATGCTCCATTCAAACCAGTTTTTATTTTTCCCCTTGAAACGATATGAAAGCTCTTTATCCGACACCCATGAACCATAGCATCTTCATATTCATTGTATTCGATAATGAATTTGTTTTTGTACACGGATAGGTTTGGCAAGTGGGATGAGATACAAAATTCTCATCTTGTCTCATCATTGCAACTTTTTCAAATTCTCACACAAAATATAATAAACAATTCAACTTTTTCAAATTCCAATTCAACTTTTTCAAATTTCAAAACAATAATAATATTAAAAAATAATATTTTAAATTTTCATCTAAAACCAAAAATTCGCATCTCACTATCGAAACCTATCCTTAAATATTTTTATTAGATGCCTATGAACTATCTTAGTATTTATTATATTTGATGATGAAACGTTTTATATACTCTAATCTTATGATTTCAAATATATACATACTTTGTTAGTGGAAACACTAATAGCACCAACTAATGTTTGACCACCTGTATGCCATGATTGGTGGTATTGGTATTTAAAATGTAAAGGTAAGAAAATCATATCACTTTCCTTTTTTTGAAGATGGAAAAAGGCAGAACAGAAGTCTAATGTATTCAACGAATGCAAAAGCATCTGCCAATCTCGTAAAATTCATAATCTGTTTATTTAAAGGTAACTATGAGTTATCCATGATTAAATTAATATTGAATGATTGATCAAGATGTGGAGTCAAGTGAAGCAAGGATGCAAGGTTGACATGCCTACCATTTTTGGATCATTAGATTACAAAATGGAATCATTGGATCCAATTTTTAGGTGTCAAATAAATTTTTTTTTTTCACCGTTGGTAATTGTTTTTTTTCTCCAGCCTTTCTTGAATGCAAGATTTTGGAAAATTTGATCTTCTTATGATTCTTTTTATAATTTTGGCAATATTTATACATACCTAAAGAGGATGTACCCTGTATGGGAAGTATTCAATAAATCCTTTGCCAGTTGGATGGATCTCTTGTATACTTCTTGTGTACTTGGGTTACACCCAAAAGAGGGTGTAATACAATTTTGTTTGTTATAATTTTGAGGCTCATGTTTCAAACTGAGGTGTGTATGATAGTGCATTTTTTATGTTTTAAATGTATCCTGTTGCAGCTAAACACTCCATTTGCTTTACAAATTGAATTAGCTTTAGGCAATGCGTGTTTGCCAGTTATGTGTCGTAAATATTTTGTTATTCAAGGTACTATTGGCATTACTGCTGGCTATTTTGCACTATTTTCACAATCCATACATTCAGGCAATTCACCAGAGAGGATAATCTGTTGAGCGTAATATATTTATTCAAATGCTTCTAAAAAAATATATTTATGCAAGACTGATAAAAAAATATGTTCATGCTAGTGTAAAAGGGGTCTCTATTCTCTTTGTTGTAATTTTATTTAATTTAGTTATGGACACTCTGATTTGTAAGACACAACTTGGGCGGCAGTATGCTGTTATGAGTTGGTGTTTGACAACGTGTAATTGGAAATTTACATATCTTCGTGTGTTGTGATAACATTTTGGGTGGGTTTGTACCTATAAAATAAAGGATTTTTTTCTGCATGCCTATAAGCATGTGGTACAAACCTATAACCAGAAATCTCGAATAGCTATCACAAAGAATCTGGAGAAGCATCATGTTTTTCTCCAATAGTGCATCAGATGTGAAAGATGAATTCTGTGTTGATATTTCTTTTTCTGGACTGGCTTTGGCATCATCGATTTATCCCTTGTGTGTGCCATGGTTAATTTGCTTTTGGAAATGAAGATGTGTTATTTTTTTTTATAGTTAATAAGAGATATTTATTCCAAGTAAATAGGCAAATGAAGATGTGTTATTAATTGGACCAAGACTGGAGCACTCCCGTTTAGAGTACTGGGCGTAACCTAGCAATAACTGCCAAAGAGCAATTGGTCCCCCTACCTATTTCATTACCTCTCTGCATCTATTTTATAAATATTTCTTCAAAATTTGTTTTGGTATTTTTTTGGACAATGGACATGTTAGTTTTTTTGCTGTGGAAATTATAATTCCAATGCATTCTTTTTTACTGTATCCAAGACTGCTAAATGTTTTGAAAAGATTCGTTTTCTTTATGGTTTAGTTTTTCTGCATAAATTCAGATACTGACTATCTTTATACTTTATGTACCCTAATTCGATTTTATTTCCATGTCTGCAGAGTAAAACGTTGGGCTCAGCGGGGGCGTCATCCACTCAGGTATTCTTGCTGACATTTTTTGTCTTAAACAATTACTTCTGGTTTCATGTTTTCTGTATAAGCCACTGGTTCACCTCTATTTCAGCCTGCTCCTATAAATCCACCTACGACTGCACCTGTCTCTAACTCTACTCCTGTACCTGAAGCTTCTGTACAACCACTGTGAGTCTCTATGGCATGTGTCTTCAATTGTTGTTTTTGTATCAGCTGAATTTGGCTGAATTTGATTGTTGTGTTGCAGGGCCTCGAAGAGCACCTCATCAGCTTCAGACACTGCAACAGCTAGGTACAGGCTCTATTCTATGACATTTCTCTTGATATTTTGTGAGAGCATTTTGTGGGAATAAATGACCTTGGAGTTGGTGAACCGAGGTTTCATGATAATCAAGACATGAAAACTGCCTTTGATCAGTTGCCTTGTAGGGGGAGAGGAGATGAGAGGTTCTTTGAATCACGGTGTATAACCTCAATGAAAGATTCAGACTGCAGATAGCAAATGTTTTTATTAGGTTCTTTGAATCACGGTGTATGTAAATTTGTTAAGACTGACTTATTAAAATAAATGTTAAGATTACATACAAGATGATGATATTTCATTACTACAGTTGGACAAATTAACAGCAGAAAACATGGTTTGAACAAGAATGTGTTTTCTCGTTGGGAACTTCCATATTCATATATCTTTTACTAAGTGAGGTTTTTGATTTTATAAAAGTTTACGGGCATGGTACAAATCATGCAATAAGACATTAAGCTGAATCTACCATGCACACTTGGTAGTGCCGACTACTAAGATGCATCTCTTGGGCGTCTATTTCATGGAACACTAAACATTCAAGCGTGTAGCTTTTTTCCTAATTCAAGTACTAAAAAACACAAAAAAATTCAAGAACTAAAACCAGTTCCAGTATAGTTTTTATTGTTAAGTCCGGTAACTCATGTTTCTCTACTGTCACTTTAGCTGCTTGAAGTGGCTAACATGACCCTTGAGAATATTTATCTTCGTAGCCTGACGTAATCCTATAGAAAGCATAATCCTGAATCAGCCTATCATTATGGAAGGTAATATTTTGTGCTTCCTTTTTTTTTTCTCCTTTGAATAAATAGCTAGCAGGCTGAAAATATGGAAGCTCAGTTAAGCATTATATTGCTTGGAAGAATTCTGCATTCTGCAATCAAAGCTTGAACTCCAATTTATTTGTGGTTGCTCTGTTTGACTTTTTATTTCGAAATATCGTAAAGTATGTGCTATACTTCTTGTACATCATAGATATATTTCCAACAATTTGAAATTTGGTGGGGTTGAACTGATGTTCCTTTTGTCCTTCAGTATACATATTTTCTAGGTTCTAGAACAAAAAGTTTTATTTCTTTTGAGATATAGGATAAAATGCTGATACACGTATCATTTTATATCATGACAGTGTTCCTACTGATACCTATGGACAAGCTGCTTCAAATTTAGTTGCTGGTAGTACTCTTGAGCAGACTATTCAACAAATAATGGATATGGGTGGTGGCAACTGGGACAGAGAAACAGTTACCCGAGCACTTCGAGCAGCTTTTAACAACCCTGAGCGAGCAGTAGATTATCTATATTCTGTATGTTGAAAACTCTAGGTGTTCTGTTGTAACCCTAGTCTTGATTTAGATACTAACGTTGACCTACCTTCAGGGTATTCCAGAAGCAGCAGAAGTTGCAGTACCGGTGGCTCATTTACCTGCAGGTCAGGCAACTGAAACAGGTGCAGCAGCTGCACCTGTGTCTGGAGCACCTAACTCTTCACCCTTGAATATGTTTCCTCAGGTAGACAATTCAGTTGTGTAATGGATACCCATCATCTAAATTCATTATCATGTGTTTCTTAAGTTTGAGAAGATGGATTTTTCCAGGAGACCCTTGCTGCCGCTGCTGCTGGTGGAGGAGGACTTGGATCCCTTGAATTTCTTAGAAACAATCCACAGGTGGGGTTCCTGATTATATTCATATCTTTCTTTTTAATTTAATAAGCCTTTAGTTCTGTGTTTGAGGCTGGAATTTCTCAATAATAGCATCTTTATCTCTTCTTAATAACCGTAACTCTAATATAATTATGGTGTAGACTAGGAGGAGAAAAAAAATTAAAAGTATGTATTAATCTGAAAATGCAAACATCACTCTTGTCATCTGAGCTTTTACTGGTTCATATGTGAGGAAATTCTATTTTGCATGTTTGATTACATTATGACCAAACAGTGATGATACCAAATGATGCTGTTTGGTTTGGACCCTGTTTTGCTAATTAAACTTTTACAATCTACTGAATTTCTTTCTTTGCATTTCAGTTCCAAGCATTGCGCTCAATGGTGCAAGCAAATCCACAGATATTACAGGTATGTAACATCTTATAATATTCAAATCCTATTGGCTTTCCCATGACTTGGAGTTAAAACTGCCGCTTCCGGTACAGCCCATGCTTCAGGAGCTGGGAAAGCAAAATCCCCAGCTTTTAAGACTAATTCAGGAGCACCATACGGAGTTTCTTCAGTTGATAAATGAACATCTTGAGGGCTCTGAAGGGTGAGTACTTTATGGGCTTCTTCAGTAAATCCGTAGTTATTAAAAGAGAGAGAGAACAAAAGGGAAATGCTAAAAGATTACAAGGACTTGAATACTCATAAAAAAAAAAAGGAATCAAAAGGGAAATGCTGCTTTAAGATATCTTTGATCATGGAATGGATATCTTAAGCAGTTACAGTCGTCATTCTTACTTTTCTTGTAGCCATCACCTTAATCTGCTTCATTGCTTTTTTTTTTGTCATCAACTTTAGTTAATATTCGTTTCGATGTCAGTACCCTGGAGTTTGTGTTAGACTTTGTCGCATTCATACTAGTAATCGTATAACTTCTGATCTCAAAGCCCTTAAAGATTCAATATATCAACTCGTGATCCTGTGGATTGTATACAGCTTTTTTGTCCTCTGTTTACCCTGAATGAATGGAGTTGATCACTCAATCCTTTATCACTCATGGTATCTCATCATAACAACTTTAGAATACAAGTGTGAGAAGTAGCTCTTGGAAACATTGGTATAGCTCTTAGGTTGCCCCTCAGAGATTGTACTTTTTTTTGATAAGTAATAATCTTTATTGATGAGAATGAAACTAGGCAGTGCCCAAGTACACAGGAAGTATACAAAGTGGGACACCTAATTACATTCTAGTATGTTAGAAAGAGGATAAAAACTCATGAACATTCCCTCCCTTCAATACAATAGCAGAAAGCCACTGGAAAAGAGAAAATACAAAAAAGTTCCAGATTTCCCCAGCTGTACGCTCCTTGTTGTTAAAGCACCTGTCATTCCTTTCCAACCACAAACACCACATTAAGCACAAAGGAATCATCTGCCACACGGCTGCTAGTTGGATGCTACTGTGAGATCTATTCCAGCATGCTAAAAAATCCAGCACACTCTTGGGCATAGCCCAATTTAACCCAGCTCTACCAAGGATACCTGCCCATAGCTCCCCAGCCACCTCACAATGTAAGAGCAAGTGATCTACCGATTCCCCACTCTTTTTACACGTAGCACCACTCTGTAACCATCATACCTCGCTTTCTTAAATTATCAATCGTCAAGATCTTCCCATGTGCAGCTGTCCAAGTGAAAAAGGCAACTTTAGATGGAACTAAAACCTTCCATATACTTTTCCATGGAAAGATGGGCTGTAGGACTGTCAAGACCTTGTAGAAGGATTTAACAGTAAACTTTTCTTTCCTCGTGTGAGTCCACAGCATACGGTCACCCCCAATGGCCCCTAGCTTTGCTGAATACAAGTAACTGTAAAAAACTGCCAGCTCTTCAAGTTCCCAGTCTTGAGCATTTCTTGTAAATGTGACGTTCCAAGTGACCACCCCATTGGCACGACATAGAACTTCTGAAACTGGAGCTTGCTGATTTCCAGCCATATTAAAAACAATTGGGAAAGCCATGCAAAGAGGACTCTCCCCACTCCATACATCAAACCAAAAGCGAATACGTGCTCCATCACCCACCTCAAACTTGAGATGTTTTTCAAAGGTATTCCACCCCTTCCTTATGAATTTCCACAAGCTTACTCCATAAGACCCCCTACCCTCTTTAGAGCACCATCCCCCCCACGCACAGCCGTACTTATGATCAATAACCTCTCTCCACAGCGAATCCCCTTCCATTTGATACCTCCACAACCACTTCCCTAATAGTGCTTTGTTAAAAGCACACAAATTTTGCACCCCTAACCCTCCATTCGCAATAGGACAGCTCACCCTTTGCCAACTCACAAGGTGAAGTTTGGATTCCTCCCCCATGCCCCCCCACAAGAAAGCTCTAAACAACTTTTCAATCCGGTTTGCCACACCCACGGGTAATGGAAATAAAGAGAGATAGTAAGTGGGAAGGTTGGAAAGTGTGCTTTTGATGAGGGTTAATCTCCCCCCTTTCAATAGATATTGCCTCTTCCAGCCCGATAGTCGTTGCTCAACCTTCTCTACCACTCCATCCTAGATGCTCTTTGCTCTGAAAGACACCCCCAAGGGGAGCCCAAGATATTTCATAGGGAGAGAGGCAATTTTACAACCTAGCAACTCCGCTAAAGAGGCTATATTATTCACCTGCCCCACCGGGACCAACTCCGACTTCCCCAAGTTCACCTTGAGTCCCGAAATAGCTTCAAAACACAACAAAACTGCCCTTAGAGCTTGAATCTGGCCACTGACAGCATCACAAAAAATGGCGTATCATCTGCAAATAGTAAGTGAGAAATGGAGCTTGTACTACTATTGCTGCCCACTGAAAAACCAGCAAGAAATCCCCCCCTTACAGCGGCCTCCACCATACGACTCAAAGCCTCCATTACAATAACAAAAAGGAAAGGAGATAGCGGGTCTCCTTGTCTCAACCCCCTTGAAGATTGAAAAAAACCACATGGTCTTCCATTGAGTAGGATCGAGAACCGTGCGGTCGAAATACAATGTTTAATCCATTCACACCACCTAGCCCCGAAACCACATCTTTTAAGCATATAGAGGAGAAAATCCCAACACACATGGTCATAGGCCTTTTCCATGTCGAGCTTGCAAAGAACCCCCGGGGTGCCTTCTCTTAACCGACTATCCAAGCACTCATTTGCTATCAAAACTGAATCTAGGATTTGCCGACCCCTTACAAATGCATTTTGAGGTTTGGAAATGAGTTTATCCATCACCAAACTCATACGATTAGCTAACACCTTAGATATTATTTTATATATCCCACTTACCAAACTAATAGGCCGGAAGTCTTTCAATTCATATGCACCCACTATTTTCGGGATGAGAGCAATGAAGGTGGCGTTTAGTGACTTCTCAAACTTTTGACTAGCATGAAAAATCTGCATTACTTCCTCCTTCACTATGTCCCAACTATCTTGAAAGAAAGCCATAGAAAAGCCATCCGGACCCGGGGCTTTGTCTCTACACATACTTCTCACCACGATATGCACCTCTTCTTCATCAAAAGGCCTCTCCAACCCACCTGCTACATCCGAATCCAGCTGAGCAAAAAGTAAACCATCAAGTTTGGGACACCATTCTACTTTTTCAGCAAGGAGATCCTCATAATACTGCACTATGTGGTCTTGGATTTCTTTGGGAGAATGTAGCACATTTGTACCAGAATGAAGGACTTCAATAGCATTGTTTCGCCTATGTGAATTGGCCACCTTGTGAAAGAACTTAGTGCATTGATCCCCCTCCTTCAACCAAAGTGCCCTTGATTTTTGCCTCCAAGATATTTCTTCCATCAACAAAATTTTCTCAATATCGGTCACCACCACATTCTTCCTTAGTATAGAATCCGCGTTAACTACCCCTTCCTCCAAGGCCTTCAACTCATCCCAAAGTATGTTTTTCTGCGCTTCCGTATGTCTGAATTCTTCTTCATTCCACTTCTTTAAATCATAATTAAGGGCTTTAAGTTTTCCCGCCACTATGAAGCTAGGGGTACCCTCAAAAGAATAATTGTCCCACCAAGCCCTTATCTTCTCCACAAATCCTTCAACTTCCAGCCACATATTCTCAAATTTGAAGGAACGTCTATCCCCACGAATACCACCACAATCAAGTAAAATCGGGAAATGATCGGAACAAACACGTGGCAGCCTTTTCTGACAGGTCCAGAAAATGCGTCTCCCAAGAAGAGGAAACTAGAAATCTGTCCAGCCGGGACCCCCCTCGGCTATTGGACCAAGTGTAGGCCCCTCCAACTAGTGGAAGATCCACAAGATTCAGGTCAAAGATCAACTCTGAAAATGCTTCCATTGCTCCTGACGACATAGCAGCCCCCACCCTTTCACTAGGGAACCGAACAATATTAAAATCTCCACAAAAAACGCAAGGTAAATCCCATAAGGAATGAAGACCCAACAATTCCTCCCACAAAAGGCTTCTATCCCTATCTACATTGGGCCCATACACACCCGTTAATGCCCACATCCACCCATCCTCAATGTTCTTAAAAGATACAGCCATTGAGAACACCCCAATGCAATCCTCGACCATCTCCACCACCCTCTTATTATCCCACATCACCAACACACCTCCCGAAGCCCCCGATGAAGGTAAGTAACACCACCCCACAAAGGAACAACCCCACAAACTACGAATTATGTATCTATCAACACCACACAGCTTAGTTTCTTGCAGACAGACAATGTCAACCTTCCAACTACGAAGGAGGGATCTAATGCGGAGACGTTTATTCACGTCATTAATCCCCCTTACATTCCAAGAAAGGATTTTAGGTTTCATTAAAAGATGAAATCCCCTTACCCTTCAACCTCTCCCTCCCCACACTTCCCTCCTTATTGTCATAATTAATAGAGCTTTCGAGACGTTTCAACTCCCGGTCCCGTTTTGCTGCTGATTTCAAGGCTGTAGATCTCCCTACCTCCATCGCAATCAAAAGGGCCTTAAACTGATCTTCATACCCAGCAAACGATATTCCCACACACTTTTGAACTTCCTCTACTGTTTTTAACAACCAGTCGGGTGATAGATTAGCCACTGGTTTTGGATTGATAGTGCGTAATGGTGTAGGACTTTCCTCATCCTTATCACCCTCAAAGTTGCTAACCAAAAGCTGATCCTCTGATTGAACCATAGTCTGATCCACCAACCATAACTCCCGGGTGATGCACCCCTCAACCAACTCCCCATCCTCCAAAATATTCCCAAAAGACCCATCTCTTTGAACAACCCGTGCGTCCAAAACTCCCTCTGCCACTTGCGACGCTAAGGGTATTACCTGGGCAGCGTTAGAATCTGGATCCGCAGCCATCTCCCCTGAAACAACACTCCCCAGTGTCGAGAGGACGTCAACGACAACCATCGGACCTTTCTGTACAGGTCCCGAAGAAAGGGAGCCATCGTCGACCTCCATCGAGCCTTTCTGAGAGGGTTCGATGTCCACTGGTACTAGATCCGAGGTTATCTCCCTTGAATCTACACTCCCCAATGTACAGAGCCGTTGTATTGACGTCGAGAGGTCGTCGGCGACCTTCGTCGCACCTGTCTGTGCAGGTCTCGATGAGTGGATAGCAACATCCTCCATCGAACCTTGCTGTGAGGGTTCATTAGCCACAGAAGCTGGCGCCGACGACGTCCTGGCTGCCGCCGGAGAAGCGATGGCCTGCGGCGAGGTCGCCTGCAGGCTCATCGGCGACGATGGCCTGGGCCCACTAGCAGATGGGCCAACCACGGGCTGCGACTTCCTACGCCAGCCGCAGCCTCCATCTCCAGTCTGCAGGCCAATGGGCTAAGGCCCGTCTCCCAGGCCCACCTCCCCTTCCCCTCCAGCCGAGACCTTCCCCTTCCCCTTCAGAGCCCCAACGGGCCCAGTAGGCTGACCCTGGTCCATTTTAGCAGAACCCCCTGCAAGATTAACACCGAGACCCACAAAATCCTGCTCCAAAACACATCATTTCAACCACTTGACTTTATCAGTCAGCTCTCCCATCTGCCTTTCCATAACTGACAGGACCGAAACAATTTCCTTATACGGACCAACAACTCTGTCTTCCCCTTCTCGGTTCTGACCCCCTACCAACAACTCTGTCATTTCAGCCCTCTTCAAGTCTCGAGACCCTTCTTTCCGACCTTGGAGTGCCTCCCTATACGACGTACGTTGCTCTCCATACGACGACTGAGTTAACTCAGACCTCTTCTTCAGACCAGGATCATCACCTCCACCAACTTCCTGCAGTGCTACCATTAAATTCCTCCAACCCACACCATATCTATCTTCTGGGATGAAGATGAAGCTACGCCGCCCCCCTCCTCCATATTCCACCAATGCCAAGTATGCACCTCTGGAGTTGGAGCACCGTTGCACAATATAGGCCCTGTCCCCATTCCTGTGGGCAGAATAATATCCCTTACCCGCTGCCTTCAAGCACCCTTCCAAAGCTCTGTAAAACCATCGAGCTGTATCCAACCCCACTCTCATACTCTTCACCACTTTCCAGCCTTTTTCACATAAAAGAACAAAATGACCATCCCTTTTCACCTCAAACAGCTTAGACTCGATCACTACACGTTTCATTTCTATTCTAAAAACTTAAAGCACTCTAATATGTGATCTTGCTAGAGGAAGAAAAAAGAGAAAGAAACATCGTACGAAGAGAAAAAAATACTGTGTAGGAGAGAAACATCGTACGGAGAGATTGTACTTTGAAACAGGTTAAACAATCAAATATTTTTTTCGCTGCGAAATCATCACGCATGAAATGAGAGGGGAGAGAAACAATAATTTCCCCCCTAATCTTACCACTGATCTCTGAAAAGCCTGATCAGGCAAACTTCCATGGTACAAGGATTGGACTGGGGGAACTTTATTTTTTCCTTGCTTATAACTTCGATTATTTCTTTTCCTTGTGAAACAACAATTGACAGTTGACACTTTGCTTTTATGCACGAAGATATAGGAAGTTTTGTTACTTATCAAAAAAAAAAAAAAAGATAATAGGAAGTTTTGTACCCTCCAAATGGCAAAGTAGCATAAATTCTCATCTTATTTTCAGGGATGCATTTGATGAGCCTGAGCAAGACATGCCCCATGCCATCAATGTCACCCCGGCTGAGCAAGAGGCCATAGAAAGAGTATGTGTTTTCTTATTAACTGATATATGCTCATTTTATTCTTCATTTACAGTTGCTTGTTTATTTTCTTAAATGTTCATAATTATGTATTGATTATTTTGATGTTTCAAATTTTATAGCTAGAGGCAATGGGATTTGATAGAGCACTGGTCATCGAAGCCTTTTTGGCATGTGATCGCAATGAGGAATTGGCAGCCAACTACTTGCTGGAGAATGCTGGAGATTTTGAGGATTGAATGGTGAACCTTCATTGGGTTCGTAGTTTTGGTTTCTTGGATTCATTTCGATATTATTTCTTTTTACTTGGAGTAGTGTTTGGATTAAATTATGTACTTTAATAATGAATTCCGGTAATTAATTCTGTGAAATTGATCTATTTGAGTATAGAGTTTGGCAAAAGTGGCATCTAATATAAGTTTCACAAATAGTTTTCCCCCATCAACTTTTTTATTATGAAGTACATCACTGCGCCACCACCATCCTCTCTCTCTCTCTCTCTCTCTCTCTCTCTCTCTCTCTCTCTCTCATGAATGGCTTTGATACCACCACTCATGAAGACTTCATGATTTTTCTAGTGTTTCATACCTCTTTCTTGATCTCATGCCATACTTTTCTAAATTAGAAAACGAGACAGGCAACAACAAAAAAAAATTTCAATTTTTTTTTTTTTTAAATAAAAAACAAAATCTTGCAAGAAAAAATGGTTGATGAAGCAAAAATCAGTGGTGAGGAAGTAAGCGTTCAAAATGAGTAGATAGTAATATTTTCCTGTCATGAACACAATCGGACTGATCTCAAATTCACCATCATTATGCCTGCCCAACCACCGTCTCCACAATCCCAATAGACCCTAATTGATACACAATAACAAAGAAAAGCGTTTGTGAATAATAATAATAATAATAATAAAATCATAAAACCACAGTTGAAACCATCAGATGCATTGGATCATTGCATTAGCAATGACACTTAGTCCTCGTTTGTTTTTGCAGATCAGATGAGATGAGATTTTTTGAGATATGTGTGAATAATATTGAGATATGTTGAGTATAGATGAGATAAGATGAGATATGTGTTTGTTTATAGAGATGAGATGAGATTAGTTTGATTTTTTTTAAAGTATTTATTGTGATGGGATCCACGACTAATTATTTTATTTTATTTAGCTGAAACGACGTGAGGCCTGTGCTGCTTAGCCTTGCCACCGCCATGGACGCATTGTTGCAACTCACCCACGCCGCATGCCTAGCAGCACGTTGCAACCACAACCTACACCACTCCATGCAGCACCTTCGCACAACAACGCATACACAACCACCAGCCATGCATGTTGCACCACCCAGCACCACCACCATGCACTGTAACTCAACCTCTCCGTCACCCAAGACTAGCAACTGCACCTGCAAGCTGTTAGCTTGCAGCTTCCCACCGTCCGAAGCTTCCTCCTCCTCTGTTTTTCTACACCAAAACAGAGCAATTAAGCCGCCGCACGTCTCCTCCTCGGACTGCCTCCGTCCTTGCACCGCTGTGGAGCCATGAAGCCGAAGCTCAGATAGCATCACCACTACCTCTGTCTCCCCCTCTCGCTTAATACTCTCTTCCCGGCCTCATGGTTGCACTTTCTCGACTCCATCTATCTCTCCCATTATAGCTGACCTTACACAAAAATAAAGAAACTTGGAAAGAAAAGGCTAGATGGAAAAACATTTTCGGTTGGGAAAGAAGATGATACACACGCTGGGAAAGAAAGAAAAAAGAAAAAAATAGACATGCGGTCAGCTTTTCGTAGAAGGAGGAAGACAGAAACACAAAAAAATAAAAAAAGAAGAAGAAGAAAATGAAAACTTAGCGACAACAAAAGAAATAAAAAAAGAAAGAGAATGAGAGACGGGAAGTAACTCACGCAAAAGACTGGGCAACAATGCAAATGGAAATGTGAAGAAAGAAATGAGTCTATTGTCCAGTGCATCGTGAGAGAGACGAGAGAGATGAGGTAGACTTTTTCTGTCAGTCAATGCTTTGAGATGATTAGTACAAAATAAGTTGAGATCAAGTGAGATGAAACCCAGTGGCTACAAAATTGTGTTTGTTTTGACAAAAAATTTTATCGTATGAAAACTTTTGAGATGTTTTCAAAGTTTTTAATTTTCTTCTGGAAAGCAAACGAGGCCGGTGTCTTGTTAGATATTACTAACGCAGAATGAATATTTATTACCTTTAATCATGGGATATAATTTAATTTAAAAAAAAAATTTAAAATTTAAATTTTTATAAATCAAATCTTACCATTTAAATGATACGAATGATATACCTATTCATCGGTTCTAAAATAACTTATATAGAATGGTTAGTTAAAGTCTGGCTACGCCAATTATGGCGGAATTCGAAGGCATTCAAAATCAAATTACTTAATGTGGAACTTATCAAATTACCATCTGAAACTTAACACCACAATCTGAGGTCTCAAAGAACATGTTCATCGTTTGGCTTCAAGTCTCATGCGGTTTTCAAGTTCAAGGAAACAAAGGCATCTCGGTCATGCCACCTCCATGACAAACTATTCTTTTTATACATTGAACAAACATCCTTCCGTAGTGGGTACGAAACAGCACACATGCCATAAGTTCAGTTGGCGATTGCAAATAATAATTCTATATAGACATTGATATCAGACCGTTTCTTTGGAGGTGCTCAGAACTCCCTTTCTGGGAACATAATAGGAGCAACCAGAGACCAGATGTACAGAGCTGCAGTTGCCCACCCCGTCACAATCCTGACCCATACAGACGGCCAGCCAACATCGACCAACTTCCCGCTCTCCCCAACTGAAGTCGACCACCCAGTTAGAAGCATAGCTGAATACATACTAGCAAGGGAGAAAATAATATGGAAGAAGGAATATGAATATGTGACTGGCTTGGCCCTCTCTTTTTCTTCCTGCTCGTCAGGCTTGTTGTCCAATGGAAGCAGCGGCTTCCCTGCACCTTCATCAGGAAACCAGAATGTCAGTTGTCGCGACAATTGAGTTTAGAAACACTTGTTTGCTCTTATTTACCATTAATGTAAACATCAACATAAAAATGTTTTTTTTTTCTTTGTTGACATTAACATCAAAATTAAATTCTTGGTGGCATGAGCTGATTTCACGACTACTACAAATTTTGAAACACAGACATCATGTTAAATGATTCCACAAAACACGCATGGCAAAAATCATACACTTTAGGTAAACTTACCAGCACGAGGTGAACTTGGTTGGGAGAGCAGAGTTGTAGATGATCCAGCACGGACCGCAGAATAGACAACTGACAGAACTGTTGTAAGCAGGCCAAAAGTAAGAGTCCCAGTAGAAATAGATTTTGAATGCTTGTGAAGGCCATTACACTCATATTCCCTTGGCTCGCTAGCAAGTCCAGTGTAGCAGAGGTATACACAGTACAGAGAAATAACTGAGGCGGGCAAAATGCTTCCACTTATCTGAAAACATAATAACATTGAGACAAGAAACCAAGAGCATCCACGCAATAGGAATGAACTTAGCACAACTATACCCTATGAAGCCACCTACATGAACTTACTAATAACAAATTATAAATAAGAAAAAAAGCAAAGTAAAAACTATCAAGGAAAGAAGAATATGCAACTAGCAAGACACACATGAGATATACAAACAGACTTGCATTAGGGGTCGCCTTAATGCATAGTGGGAAAACGGTGACCCCTAGTTTCTAAGTTCAAACACCCAGATTCTAATTATACGAAACAAATGAAAGATGGTTGCCCTATACTCCAATTTTATATTGATCATGCTTAAAACCATCCTCTTGTTTAATAGCTTCCCCCTCCTCCAAACTCAGAAGCTAAAAGGTTGGAGAAACACCACCCCTCAGACAACTGACCTACATTTTAACTAAGACTTAATGAATGGATTGTGCTACTGCTCTCTGTTAATCCTCCTCAGTCTGTTACAATGTAAGCAAATTCCAAGCAAGCTTTTTTCTTTTCAACAGTTTACTATAACAGGAAATAATAAACTACATGCTTACAGCAGGGTGGAGGGCCACTATAGCAAAAACAAACACGAAGATCAAGGTTATAACAATAAAGAAAGTGTTGAGCCCACAGTCTTGTCCAGCTTGAGTGAACCAATGGAAGAGAAGTCCCGAGAAGACAAATGTTGCTACATAACACACAAGTGAAACACTAAACAGGACGATGTACCTACAGATAGAAAAAAGAAAAAAAAAGAAAGGTTAAAATTCGGCTGAGGAATGCAAAAATATGCTCGAAAAGAAAACAAAGGGTCATCAAAGGTGACAAAGAGGACATGGTAAGGAAACGAGAAAGATAAAACGAACCAGAACTGCTCGTCATATCCGACCCATTTGTCATTCCATCCATGAACAAAATCTAACAAAAGCACAACTTGAACAAGAAGAAACAATCCAGCACCAAACTTTGATATAGATTCTGCAAAATGCAAAATCTAACAGTCAGCATGAGTCAACTAATGAAAATAAATTCATGAAATGAAGTAATTGAAATATCTCAATCATATGATTCCATTATTCTGTTATTCTTTAAAAGGCTATTCGCTGTGGCAACATTTCTGCCATAACATTAGAATGTTGTTTTTTTTTTTTTGATAAGTAACAGTAGAATGTTGTTACCTCTAGTGGGGTTAAAGTGCTAGGCACACTTAAATGCAAACACTGTCTAGAGACTAGGCCGAAACTACAAAGCACAAGCACATGCTTGATTGAAGGAAAACACACATTTAAAAAAAAATGATGTATAATCACACAATACATAAAAGAAAATAAAAAAGGTTTAAAAAGCAAGATGATAATATATGTAGACTATTAACTCAATTTATTAGAGTGTTATGCAACATGAAAATCAACTAAACAACTAATTGCAATTTTTTATAGATAAGAAAATTTTATTAAGACAAGTAAAAAGGCATAGCCCAAGTACACAGGAAATATACAAATGTTGAAACCTAGTTACAAGTCAAGAACTAGAGAGAGAAACAAGGAAATCATGGACACTAGTTCCATTAAAAACAATAGTCGAAGCCCAAAGAAATAAGGTATTAAAGAAGAAACATCTAAGTTCATCCACTAAAGCATTCCTTATCTTCAAAGCACCAATCATTCCTCTCGAACCAAATACACCACCAAGGGATCAAATTCCAAATAACGGCAATTTGAGAGTTACCCCTTCGACCTCTCCACCACCCTCCTAGGCATCACCAACGCCACTCTAATCCTATTAAACACTTCATACCATAACTCACTTGCCACCTCACAATGAAGTAACACATGGTCCACCGATTCTCCACATTTTTTACACATCAATCCATAACAATTAATCCATGCTTCCTAAGATTATCCAAGGTCAGAATTTTCCCCAAAGAAGCTGTCTGGCCAAAGAACACGACCTTTGAAGGCACCTTACTCCTCCAAATACACTTCCAAGGAAAAAGAGTGTACCACATTTGGACTAGTCAACATCTTGTACATTGAACTAACTGTAAAATTCTTATATCCAGTATGAATCCAGACCATCTGATCCGTCTCAGCCAGGCCAAGATTTGTAGCATACAACAAACCAAACAGATCAGATATTGCATCCATTCCCCAATCATTCACTGCTCTAGAAAAATGTACATTCCATTGAGGTAAAACACTAGAGCAGTCCAAAACATCAGCCACTGAAGCATCCTGATCCTGAGTGATGTGAAAAAAACCTGGAAAAACAGTACTAAGGGCCCTACCACCACACTAGGATCATGCCAAAAACTAATCCTGGAACCATCATGAACCACGAAACTAACATGTTTGGCGTAATCGTCCTAACCACTCCTAATATTTTTCCACACCCCCGCGCCATGTGTACCTCTAACCTCATTAGAGCACCAACCTCCCCAAGCACTCCCATATTTGCATCAATCACAGCCCTCCACAAAGACTCACTTTCCTGATGATACCTCCATAACCACTTCCCAAGAAGGGCTTTCTTGAAGGTCCTCAACTTCCGAACCCCCAACCCTCCACACAACATTGGAGTACACATCTTCTCCCAACTAACCAAATGAAACTTGGTTCCTCCCTGATACCTCCCCACAAGAAGTCTCGAAACATCTTTTCAATCCGGTTCGCCATGCCAATTGGTAGGGGAAACAATGAAAGAAAGTAGATCAGAAAGAGTGCTTTTGATTAAGGTGATTCTTCCCCCTTTTGACAACTACAACCTCTTCCATCCCGCCAGCTTGTTCTCTACCTTTTGTCTACCTTCAATCTGGTTAGCCACACCAATTGCATAAAATTTAAATATTCACATTTTATATAATTCTCTTGTGATTTACTACATATATATATCTATGATATTTGATAGCCATAATCAAAGTAAAGTACATGGTTGGGTCAAAATGTACCAAAAATTCCATGACCAAAAAAGCTCAAAGAATTGTAGGGACTGACTTCTATGCTAACATAAACAATCAAATATTAATCCAACTAGAAAGCCAATTGGACTATCATATTGTGCTCAAAGCATATACATCACCTATGATAACATGTGGTGCCATGGTACGTATATGATCTTCAATATCAACTAAACACTTAACGATATTTGTTTACGTCATTTTGCTGGTCTTGAGCAGAGATTTATATATTTTTTATTAAATAGCAAGCTTTTCTTCACTTAAAGGTTACACAAAAGCAACACAAAACATGCTTAAAGTGCACTTTTGTAAATGCTTCAGCCTTAGTACTTAGCACTTAAGCACACTTTTACCAACACTGCTAGTGACACACTCTAAGAAATGCCTAATAGGTGCATTACTGCTTACGTGGAACTAATCTAGGTCAGGCATAGTAGCAAGGGATTAGAAGCTCAGTTATTGGGAAGTGTTATTTATTGGGGGAATTATTTATTGGGGAGGCGTTATTTATTGATAGACATAAGCTTGGTTTTTTCCATTCCCTTTCTTAGAATATCCTTAGATGGAAGTATCCTATCAACTATAATAGAATGTTTTCAGATTTCGTAGTACATTTAATTGTATGAGGGTGTTACTTTTATATAAAGCCTGTACGTCAAAGTCTCTCCCTCCAATTTTTCAATAACATTATATGTGATTATCTAACCTACTTGTAGTCCTTTTTTTTTTTTTCATTGGTAAGGAGGGGTGCAACAAGAAGTTGTAGTCCTTAAAAGACTTGAAGTTCCATATACAAACTTTAAAGCCTTACCGATACTGGTCCAAAAAGGTTCCCTAATCCCAAATACATCACAATGTTATCCAAACAATGAGACCATGTGTTGCAGCCTTACATGCTTAGCATTTCCAAAACAAACAAAATTACTAGAACGGTTTAGCATGGCATATACTATATACCAACTTGGAAAAAAAAAAAAACTGCTCACCATAGAAGCTGATAATCTCATTCGGAAGGAAAAACATAAAGATGACCAACAGAAACCAACTAATAACTTTCATCATCCATCCACCATGGTGCACACTATCACGAGGATCCTTCTGATTTTTGACACCGATCATTATAATAGCTAGAATGGTGAAAAAGAGAAAATTTCCCAGGCTAACTCGCAGCACAGCATCTGTTTCGAACCACTCCCGGTCAGGTGTCTTATGAAAATGATTAATCCCTGCATTGATGATAAAATTGAGATTGATTTCATCCTTAAACAGTCATTAATGACATGACCAAAAATTAAAGGGTCACATTTAGTTTTGAATCCATCTACTTGCTAAGTGTTATCAAACTCCATACGAAGAGGAATTCATTTGCAGATATTCCATTACCATTATGAATATTCAAATGCTTGAAACACAGAATGAAAGAACATAGAGAATGATGGAACATCAAACACTGGCAGACTTCTGTCAAAAAACTACAGACTACCTGAACAAGGAAAGAAACAAAACACCCAGGAAAAAAAAGGCGATATGGGACCATGGTGCCCCCTGATATATTGAATTCCCCACGCTGGAAACTTGGCTGGGGAGATTTTATGAAACAGATGCTTCACTCTCAATCAGCAATATATTGAATCAGGATGCTCTCAATGGTACATCCTATGTAATAGCAGTTAACTATAAAAACTTGGCCATTTTCCTTCTTTTGATAAG
>QEOT01003096.1:343362-360045 GCA_003123785.1 Pterocarya stenoptera
AGCATTTTCAGAAGGCTTACAAGGTAGCTTTTCCATTAGAGGTGCGGCAACCTCACGGAGAATCCAGGAAACAATCAGAGAAAGTGCAAAAAGGCCACAGTACGCAATCCTTGCAGACCGCCGACTAATTCCAGACACCACCGTCCGGCATGCATCGCATGCACAAGCTGCGCAGCATGAAGCGAGGCAAGAAGCTGCCCACATCTTCCCTTTTCACAATCAACCCACAAGTTTTCAAGTATTCTACAAAAAGAGCACTTATCATCATCATCAAAGAGAAACTAACATTTATAAACCTGATCAAAGTTCTATTTTTAATAAAAATTAAAAAACTGATAAATTGATAATTGTACGAGAACAAACGAACAAGCCAGTTTGAAATCTGACAAAGAGGGGAAAAAAAACTCATAATAAGATACAAAGGAAGAACCTCCGACTCAACTGACTTATAACTTTAATTTCGATTTACTAATTGAAAGTAGGTTATTTACATTAAAAGTATCAAATTAAACCCTAAAGTCAACAATCAATGATTCTCAAGATTTTTTATTTTACGGATCGCATAAAAATCTGAAAGAATCCAGATTTAATCGCCTACGCTAATCATTCTTTATAATTCAACATGCTTGTGAAGAAGACGATAATTCCCAATCCCCTCGTTCGATTGCCAAGAAAATAACAGAGAAAATTATTTATCTTTTCTTACCTTTCCGATTTCTAGGCACGCAAAACGGAACAAATCAAAGGGAAGAAAAACAAAAAAATTAAATAGAAGATTGGGCGTTTACCTCGATCGAGAGGAGACGAAGACAGAAGAAAGAACCGAGGTTTGCTTTTCAGTGGAGACTCGTATATTTATTAGTTGTGGAGTTAAATAAGCGAGCTCCGGTTCGGGTGGATATTTTTGACCGGATATTTGGGTGAGATGAAACTTAAATTGGATAGATTTTTTTATTTTTTTAAGAAGAACGTTTTGGATACAAGAATTGTTTCATCTTATTTTTTTATTATAATTTTTTAAATTTCTATATAAAATATAATAAATATTTCAATTTGTCCAAATTCCTAAACAAGAATGATATTAAAAAATAATATTATAATAATATTTTATTCAACTTTTAACTCCTCTCATCTTAACTCACAATCCAAATCTCACCTAAGGTCCTGTTTGGATGTTGGGTTGATCTCATCTTATTTCAATATCCAAACACAATTCAAATACAAATACTTTTCAATTTTAAAATCTTAATTTTTTCATTTAATCATTACAATTATCTCAAACTTCTAAACAAAATATACAAAATAATATAATTTTTTCAAATCTCAAAATAAAAATAATATTAAAGAATTAGATTATAACGATATTTTAATTTTATATTTTTATTCAACTTTTTGTCTCACATTTTTCAAAATCTTATAAAATATATTAACTTAAACCATTTCTCTACTATTTACAAACTATTTCATTACTATTCATAGATTTCTCCTCTTATCTCAACATTCAAATAAGGCCTAAATCTACGTAGAAACCTCACAAAAGTATACTGAACCTAATATGGTTTTGTATGTTAGATCATAAAAATCTTTTTACAATCTAACATAAGATTTAATAGTAAATATAACATTATATATCAAATTACGTCAGTTTATAAGTTTATTTTTGTGAGATCTTCTCAGGGATGAAGTTTTCTCAATTTTTTTCATCTTTGAAATTTATGATATCAATTCTTCTCTGTTGTTGAATTTTATAAAATTTTCATAATATTAAGATAGAAGTGGGATACGTGCGCGGTATATAAAATTTCTCAAATGATAACATATTTTATACAATTATATTTTAAATAAACGGTATTTTCATAAAAAAAAAATCGTAATAATTCTGTAAGTGTTCTAATATGAATTTTGACAACTCTAGAGACAGAATATTATGCTCGAGCATGTCATTTTTTCATGTGCGATACATGTATACATGATGGGATAATTTGAGGAACCATAAATGTTATGGAAATGGAGATTTTAGGATGGCCAAGAAGTAGAAAAATATAAAAAAAACTTCATCCATCGTCGACATCTCAAAGAAAATCATTGGTCAAAAGATAAGAGTACAAAAGAGTGGTAACAAATAACTCAAATCCAAAGCCCCAATGCACCCAAGCCTTACAATCTCATTATAGAGAAACACTCAATTGGTCATCTCACTCTGCATATATCTCTTGTGCTCTCTGCTATGTGCTCTATATTCTCTCAACTTTCAAATGCATGCTTTAGCCGAGAGTTGCAAATTTTAGATGTGAGGATAGACAAATCATGGAAAGCTTTAAATTAAGTAAAAATAAAATCAAGTTTTGCATCTAGAGTCATGAGTTTCTCTTTTGAGTTGCAAAGCATGCTTGCATTTAATGCACGCAAAGAAAAAATTGGCTTTCTTATTGACATAGGAAGAGAAGCCATTTATGTACAAATCTCCACATTGGCTTGGATTTTGTCAGGCCTGAACAATGTGAATTTCACCAATACGTGTCCTCCAAAAATCTCCACAGGTCCAAACAATGCTTGAACTTGAACACTAGAACTAGCTTAGTCAACCTATCCACTAGATTTCGGTGGTAGCAATCTTTTTAACTGTAAGAGCTCCTTGCATCACAACCTTCATAAGAAAATGATATCTAACACCAATATGTTCGGTCTTTTCATGATATATTTGATTTTTGGTAAAATGCATTGCGGTCTGGCTATTACATAACACTGTGGTTACCTCTTGTTGATTTATCAAAGATAACATTTCTACTAATTATGAGCTTGGGTGATTTAGGTTTAGTACACCATAATCTATATTCTTTCACCCCACTAGCATATCGACTGAATATACCTTTCTTTACCTTAGACTCTTATAACGTCATTCACAAGAAAATAAGTGGGAAAACCAAATATCTTCAAATTAGAACAATTAGTAAGATTACCATACCATACATCATTAGGAGTCTTTAATTCAATAGCCTTGGATGGAGAACGATTCACTAAATAACAAGTTGTGTTCACTGCTTCAATCCAAAAATCTTTAGACAAACTGGTATTTGAAAGCATACTATAGGCTCTCTTCAAGAGAGTCTTGTTCATCCCTTTAGCTATTCCATTTTATTGTAGAGTGTGTCTAACTGTACAGTGTCTGATAATACCTTTATTTTGCAGAATCCATCAAATTCACCTACATAAAATTCCATGTCATTACCAGTTCTGAGTCAGTTTATTTTCTTACTTTTCTATTTCTTAATCAAAGCCCTGAACGGTGTCTGACAATGCCTTATTTTTGCAGAATTCATCAAATTCACCTCCACAAAAGCTCCATGCCATTGTTAGTTATGAGTTGCTTTATTTTCTTGCATGTATGTTTCTCAATCAGAGCCTTCCACTGCTTGAAGCTGAAAAGCACCTCACTCTTTTGCTTCAAAAAATAAACACAAACTTTTCTTGATTAGTCATCAATAAATGTGAGTAAGTATTAAGCACCACCTTTAGATGGAACACGAGAAGAGCCCCAAAAGATCATAATGAATATAAATGTACTAAACTTGACACTGCACTGCTTCCCAAAAATACATTATTCACGAAAGTTAAGCTTTTCTATCTTCTGATCACAAAGTAGCCCATACTTGCTTAAGATTGCCATACCTATTTCACTCATATGGCTCGAGTAAAGTTAGAATTTGGATCATCAGAAGATGATACAGCAGCTGAACTTGTCATTGTATTGTCCTGAAGAAAATAAAAACTATTAGCTATATTTCCTTTCATCACAACCATAGAGCCTTTGCAAACTCTAATGACTCCACCTTCACTAGAATACTGATAGCCAAGGGAGTCCAGAGTCTAGATATGGTATATATCGAATATCAATCAAAGTTCTAACAATCCTATTGTACATCTTTGTTTTGATTGTACCAATCCTAACAATCTTACAGGCCATGTCGTTTCCCATCAAAATGGAATTGCCATTGATTGATTTATAGGTAGTGAACTAATATCTTTTAGGACACATATGAAACATACAAGCAGAGTCTACAACCCATTTGTTGCTAAAGCAACTGTTAGAACTATTGACTATTGGGACAATTCTGGACTATTAGAAGTTTCTTCAACAACACTAGCAATATAAGAGGAACTTGTTTGGTTTCCTCCTTATTTTTCAACTTTGGACATTCATTCATGTAGTGATTGAATTTATGATAGTGATAAGATTTAACATTTTTTTTTGGTTAAATATAGATTGCGAATGGCCTCTAAAATTTCTTTTACCTTTATCTATGATTCTCTCATTGGAACAGCCTCTACTAGAGTGATCTTTGACAAATAAGTCCTAATCAGTGTCTTTTACACTAGTTTTGTTCTCAAATCCTTAGAACTCAAAGTAGATATAACATCTACCAAGCAGATGGTATCTATACCATACACCATTGACTTAACAAAATAATCAAAAGAAATAGGCAATGGACACAACACAATTAAGGCTTGATCCTTCTCTTCAAGCTTTATATCAATGTTCCATAGATCCATAATAACTTTATTAAACTCATTAAAATGTTCATATATAGATATACCTTCCTTCATTTTGAGAGTATACAACCATTGCTATAGATATAGATGGACGTCAATGAGTGACTTCTTCACGTACAAACCCACTAGCTTCTTCCAAAGTCCAATGGTTGTATGATTTCAGCAACTTCTTGCAAAATCCATATGAAAGAGGTAATAAAATCGCACTATGTGCGTTCTCTTCAAGTTCTAGAAGATCTTCCTTTGTTGATGCAGAAGATTCTTCCGTCACATTCTCATCCAAAATCTTTGTCAAGCCTTCTTGTCGTAATAAAGCACTAATCTTGATGTGCCATAGACTGAAACTAGTTTGACTATCAAACTTTTCTACTTCAAATTTTGCAGTATCATCCCTATAAAGAAAAGAACCTCCACAAACGCTTGGATACCAATTTTTTTTTTTTTATGAAAAATTGAGATTTTAGGATGGTCAAGAAGTAGAAAAAGATGAAAGTAGATTTTAGCAATCATACAAAACATCAAGATTTAAGTGGGCTTGAAGAACAGCCTACATCTACTAGCGTAAACGATATCAAAGAAATTGCCTAATAAAAAGATGGAGTACAAAACAACGATAACAAACCACTCAAACCCAAAGCCCCAATACACCCAAGCCTCACAATCTCATTACAGAGAAACATTCAATTGGCTATCTCACTCTACGTATATCTCTTGTGTTCTATGCTATCTGCTCTATATTCTCTTAACTTTCAAATGCATGCTTTTATAAATGAGAGTTACACATTTTAGGTAGACAAATCAAGTTTTGCACATTTGCTAGCCTCCAATAGTTACTTGATGAGAATAAAAAAGACTACACATCTCTAGCCCATCCAGTAGGCCATGTTTGGAGTAGGAGACATCATTTGTGTAACCCACTTTTCCCTTACCTTTTGCTACCAACTTCCCATCCAAGAGCCACGCAGCCACCCCCATGTCAGCCTTGCTCTCTATAACCCATGCCTTCCTCATGTTTCCATCACTTGTTTAGAGAGAAACCTAGAGAGCTCTTGACGTAGATTTCTGACAGTTTTTGCCCTTGCAGTTCCAGCTTTTTGTAAGTCGATTTATATGACACCATCTTCATGTATTTTGTTACTTTTTAGTCTAGTTTACGTTGGTATATGTCAGGTAATTGCCAAGAAAGAGATTCTTTGGATAAGTGGAAAAATGCCTTTCATTTATCTTTTAAGGCGTTTGTCCTGCTTATAGTATCAGTCCTCCAGCCTATTGAAATTACTTTTTTTATTAACCAACAACACATGCACTTTTTTGAAAATAAAAAAAGGGTTATTCAATCCAATAGTGCAAATGAAGGATTTACCTCTTCTAAACTGGAACAAGAAAGAGCTCATAACCACTGCTTATGAATAGCTCTCCTCAACAGAAGGCGCACCTATTATTACTAGAAGTCTAGTCTCTCTCAGATCTATAAGGTTTTGATTGGTGAAAGTTTGGTTTGATGATGCATAGGTCACAGTGGTGACATTCTTTATGTTTGTGTGAAATTTTGAAAGTTTTCTTAAGTTTTTGGTAAAATTCTGGGTAGATCTTGCTATGGTGAAGCGTTAAATTATTAATATGCAAGTTAGGTTTGGATTTATAACATGTTAATATTTTTGTTATGTAGAGTTTTGCATGATTTTGAAATGTTAAAAATTGGATGACTCAAAACAGTTTCTGTTTCAGTAAAGTTGTGATCTTTGGTTATGAAAACTTGATCTAATGGCTTTGATCTTCATATATGTTGTTCTTGAGGCTTTGGTCTATGTTAGGAATTTATTTTTGGAGAATATTGGTTTAGAACTTTGATGGAATGATGTTATATGCAAAAGTTTGTTTACATCTTAGTCAAAAGGCTCTCGAGTGTGAGTTGTTGTTTGAATGAAATGTTTTCCATGTGATGCTAGATTTAATACTCAAATCATATTAGAACTTGAATCTAAGGTATATGGTTATATTTTGAAAAGTTTTATTTTATAAAAATCAAGGATCTAGTATTTCTGTTTTAAGTTTAAAGTATGCTATACACGGTTTTGAGGTTTACGTGCAAACCGAGTATGTAGGTTGTGTTTTTGTGCTTTTGGTTATTTTCTATATCATTCTATCACTTAGATTTGAATTATGAACATATTAGGACTGTGATTATGGACTTTTGGAGTCGTTGGATTTGATTTGAAAAGGATTAGACCAAGAACATCAAGAGTTGATCATTTTTTACCTAAACTTGGTGTTTTGACATTTTTGTTGATGTAGTGAATTTAAGATTTTGAAGAAATGTGTATGTTTATGTCTTAGCATAATTTTAGAACCTAGGATGTGATTTTTGAATGTCTCAAAAATTGGTTGAAGCATATTGGTTTGATGGTTGGTTAAATTGCAACAAAAATAAAATTTTTGGCCTATATCTAATTGGGCTAAGTATGGTTCTCCTAGTTGTGTATTGTTTTAAATATTTTTTACTAGATATTTGATTTTAGGACAAAATTTATGAATTACTTTGGTAAGATTTGCAATTAGTATGCAAAATCTTTATTTTAGAGATAAAATTATATTTTCCCACAAGTAGAGGGGTAATTTTGTAATTTTTTCCATAAGTCAGTAATTTTTATATTTTTAAGTCAGCAAGTTTTATATTTTTAAGTATTTAGTGAGATATTCCCACTATTAGAAATATCTCATTTCAGTTCATGTTTTCTCACGTTATGCTTTACGTTACGCTAATCATTTAAATTAGCCTCTAACTTACTCTCGATGTATTGATGTATGTATGATGGTAAGACTACCACAACTAGATTCTTATCACTTATGATTATTATAAATTGTTATATCATGCCATGTCATTTATTTCAAGTACATAGTATTTGTTACATGCCATGATATGTTATGTTATCTGTCGCATGTTCATTTTGTCACGTGTCATGTCACATGCATTGAGTATGTCATGGAATATTTTCAAGCATTTGGAGTCTTTTATATATGTTTTTTTATCATGACTTCAAGTGCTAGGATGATGAGTTATCTTAGTTGAACTCATTTTACCATGCTGGATTGCTTAAATTAGCGTGAAATTTTCTAGGTTGACAAAATATTGTCAATAGGCTTTGAATGAGTAACTGGTTTTCAGAGTGAAATCAGGCTCCCAACACTGGTGGTGCAAGCTACATGTTTATCAATTTTAAATTAGTTGAGTTATTGTGACGTATTCATAGTTGGTGCAGATGCTTGTGATGTGATGTCGTACCGGCAGGAGCATGACGCTTAAGGAGACCCATGTAGCATCCATATGTTTCATGTTTAATCAACCATGTATATGTTGAACAAGGTCTCTGTTCATGTCACGTCCATGTCAAGTTATGTCATGTTTAGTTCAGTCAAGTCATGTCACATGTGCAGTCACGTTATTTTCAAGTCAAGTACATGTCATGCTATTTTCCAAGTTATGTCATGCATATTCATGTTCATGTCACGATGAATCCATGACATTTTGCTATCATGCATGCATAAGTATATTGTGATTCTAGACATCATAGTCGAGCTGCATGAGCAGCTCAGTAATTTAGTACAGTAGTTTCATGTCAAGTCTATATTTATGGAGCTCTATTTTCAGTACTTATTTTGTTATAGCTGTTTGACAAGTGTTGTAACTCTTTTGGATATCTGCTTAACATGTTAATTTATGAAGTATGTTTATATTTTTGAGAAATAGTACTTCTGGTACATTGTATTGCTTAAAGAAAAAAATTATCTGTTGCAAATATTGCATACTGTTAGATGTATGTTTGGTGCACTGCATCTTTAACTGTCATGAATGGGGGTATAATCTTGTATTGCGTGTCCCGATACTTTAAACTCCATCAAATCTTAAGCAAGGGTTGAGGGTGTCACACTTGGTCTTGTTCTTTGCAGTTTGTTTTCTCAAGTAGGGTTGGGATATCTGTCGGTCATAAATGCAAATAAGAATGAAAATATAAAAAAGTAGTACTACTCTTGGTTAATTTTTAAAATGTCCCACATCATTAAATCGATTAGACATGATAAAACTTAAAATAAAGACAAAAGCTTTGGTTGCCATAAAACATGAGTATGAATTGTGCAATCAGGAAAATTCGAAGGAGAAAAATGGCAACTTCATTTGCAAGAGAGGCAAGATTACTGTCAATGCTTGATAATTCGGTAAATGAAAACAAATAGTTGAATGGATCAAGAATACTTCAAATGCAATCCAGTGATTCTCTCTCAAACATATTGCATAAGCCCCCTTGGAGATTGGAGGAGCCAAAAGACCTTGCCTTGGAGACAAGAGGAGCCGAAAGGCCTTGACCCAACTTAAAGGGATCAACACAATAGACCACCTAAAAGGTAACAAAATAACTTTGGGTTCATTTTGATCTCTCTAGAAAACTCTACAACAAATCCACTTTATATTAAATCTTGAACCAAATTTCAAGAGAACCAAAATTCTTCTCCTTGATTTGGACATTAATACACTATTAAATAGAGCACTAGCGTCACACTTTTTGCTAGTTGCTTATCTCATTCAAAATTTAATGTCTAGGGGTGACAAAAAAATCGATGAACCAGTGTACTAGATCAAGTTCAAAATCGGTTCGGTTCGGTATTGGTTTCATTTTTCTCAAAATCGATCGAAACCAATTCGATTTCGGTTTTCCTTTTTCTAACACTGGATTAGACCGGACTGGATCAGTTTTTATATATAAACATATATATTTTAATTTTTTATATGATATATAATATATATAAAACAATTAAGATTAATATAAAATTCTAATTTTAAACATGAACATTTGATCATATGTTATTAATATAAACTATATATATATTAAGGATAAATACATATTATAGCATACTAAATTATAATATATATTCTTTTTGATAAATGCATTTCTATACATTTGATCATATACACTCGTATAAAAAGTGTATGTAACCATCATATTATCACTAACATATATGTAACCAAGCATATTATCACTAACATATATAATCATATATATAGATAAGTTAGACACTAAAATATTATCACTAACATACATAATCAAATACTATAGCACTATATGATGCTATTATATATATACTAATACTTATAAAAAAAATATATGTACTAATACTAAAACTAATATATATATATACTAATACTAATCCAGTATATATAAATAACTATACAAATCACCATAGTATTAGTAGTAGTTATACTAATACTATATCACTATATAATCCATTATATATCACTATATCACCATAGTACATTTATACTAACTATATAATCTACTAATACTATACTAAAACCAGAAAAATCGGACCAAACTAGACCGGAATAGGTAAAATTGAAAGTACAGTTTTAGAGGTATAACCGTTATGGTATCGGTTCTTCAAATCTCAAAATCGGTGTATACTGGTTCATTTCTAAAATATGTCCAAAACCTGACCGAACTGAACCGGTTACCCCTACTGATTTCACACTAAATTATCCATCCAAATTCTATATAATAATAAAATATTATTTAATTTTTAATTACTATTTTTATTTAATTTCTTTTCGTCATATTTTGCATATCTACTTCTTATATTATATTTTTTTATTCAAATAAAATCTTATTTTAATTATCATAATTTATATCGCACACTTTTTTATTTTATTTTATAATTTTATGTTTAATAACATAACGGGTCATTTTGCTCATTCTGGCTAAATCATTATTTTTATTGAAATCTTCAATGATATTGTTTTCTAAATCTAGAGTAATATCTAAAATTCTATGATTGTACTCATCTAATATTTCACTTAAATGTCTTAATTTTCCAACCTTTCTTGCATTCAACTGAATATGTACATTTTGCTTATATATTTTTTTGTCGAACTTTTTTCCAATCCAACAATCATAAGAATAAGAATGAACATTAAAATGATATTGCTAAGTCAAATAAGAATAAGAAAGGGAAATAAACTGAGGGAAATGGTTTTGTTGTACTGTTCAGCTAGGGTTAAATAAGAATAAGATAATATGATGAATTTGCTACAGTTGAGATTAAGGATCTGTTTGCCAAACCAATGTTTTCAAATATTCTCAAATATTTTTCAGATATTTTATTCCAAGACATCAATTAAATACAAAACACTTTTCAATTTCAAATATTCAACTTTTTGATCTAATCATTACCTAATCTTCACAACTTTTTCAAACTCCAAAACAAAACATAAAAACAATACTACTTTTTTCAATCTCAAAGAAAAAATAATATTAAAAACTTATATTCAAACAAATTTTTAATTTCATAGTACTTTTATTCAATTTTCTCTCTCTCATTTTCCAAAACACAATAAAATATTTTAACTCAAACCATTTTACTACTATTCACATATATACTGAGATATTCTAAGTATCCAAATGAGCCTAATTTGTTGAACCATCTTGAGTTGCCGTAGCTATATATATATATATTTTTTTATGGGAAATAGACTTCTTTATTCATGAAAGCAAAGTTACAGTTGTGACTGATACATATAGGAAAAAACTCAGATTATAAGCCCACTACTTACGGTTGGGGCTTTACCAGTACACAAATTTCTTTATGATTGGTATAGTTTTAACTTCTAAAAATCTCTACAGATAAACCGTCTGAAAGATCACACTCTGCCTAAAGCAGAGGTTTCAAACCCCACTCTCTAGAGGAGGAGATGACTTTCACTTTATGGACAAAATGTCTAGAGACTATTGCTTTTTTATTATTAACCTAAAACAAAGGAAATAACAAAAAGCGTAAATAATACATGGAAAAATAGAAAAATACATCTTGGAAAGCTGTAGATCCACATTTTCAACCTTAGAGGAAATCAAAAAAGAAAACACAGGACTGTGGTGGCACATGAGGGACATGTGGCACCCTGGGAGTCCGGTGGACTGTCGAGTCTGAAGAAATTGATGGCTTTGGTCCCTGAAATGCCGTGCGTGGCGGCGATAGAGCTTCCCTTGCGGTGGCGCACAACTATCATGTGCGCACTTGGACTGGGCGTGTAACTCATGTGCCGCTCCGTTCGACTAGATTCTTCATCGGTTAGAAAGATCGGCGTCTTGGAAATCTTACGGTGAGGCGCATGGTGGTCGCCGGGCTTTAGCGAACAACAGTTTGGCATTTCGCCCTACTTTAAACGAAAAACAAACAAAACCAAGAAAAATAAAGGAAAAAATTAGAGAGAAGAAGGAGGGAGGAGCCGAAGCTCTAACCCCCCCTCTGGTTTGAGTTTTTTGAGGGGGCGCTTTAGAGAGAAAAGGGAAAGGGCGAGAGAGGCTAGGGTTTTCACCTCTCCTGCTTTAAACGTGAATGCAAGATCAATTGCCGTAGCTATATAAACACTGGTGATGGGTTTCTAGAGGGAGAAAATAATATAAACAAAGAGATGACTAAGTTACCGTACACATACAAATTTGTTGGAGCACTGTAGCTCATAACTAAAGTCAGATTGTTGTACTTAATCCGATACAAAGGTTTTTATATCAACTAGTTAAATTTTACCTAATACTAGCATATGATCAAGACAATGCAGTGCTCTAACCGATAACTTTACATTTCTTATCCACATAGGCATTTATTCATACAGAGGCATTTCATTATTGAAATAATTTGCCACGGAAGCATCTTTATCATAAGCTATTTAGTATTAGAAGTTGGAGGAGATAAACTTGAAAAGAAAAAATGGTTCCATACATGGAGGTTTAGAAAGCCCCAATCTTCACTAGTCACGACTAAGCTCATCGGTCCTTGGAGTATTATCATGTGATTTGATATGTACTTGATATTCAATTCTAATTTGAAGATGGATTTACTTCAGACTTTAGTGCGTATTAGTCGCTTGAGAATTCTTTATATTTTATAGGAAGAACTAAGATCTAGGTTATAGCTCAAACCTAAGGGTGATAAGTCATAAGCTTTTGATTATATGAATCGAACCTATCCCTTTTAATAAAACGGGATAGATCCTAATACTCTAACATGACTCATGTAAATAACGTGTGATACAATACGACCTGCATAACTTTTTTTTTTNTGCCACCCTTTCTTAAACCCAATTAAAGAGAGCAAGCTTTCCATCATCTACGCCCCTCTTGCTCGGTCCCCAACGCGTGAAGTGTTACTATGGTCATGCTGAAAAGGGGTGAACACCTAAGGATTCATTGTAAACTATTTAGTATTAGTTGCCTAATCATCACCCAATTTTTTAGTGGAGTTGCGATCTAGGTTATGACTCAAACCTGACTTAAGGGAACACTTGTGACTTCTTGCCATTAGGGCCTTTTTGTTTGGTCCCAAAAATTTATTTTTTCTGTAATTGTCTTTCTATTATGATGTTTCAAAACATTTGAACAATTGTGGTGTTTGAATTACCATTTGTGTAATATTAGTATGGTATATATTTTTAATTAAATTCTATTATGTATGATTAATACTGTTCGAACTGTAAATAACTAGTTTGAACCGGTAAATTACCATTTATAAATCCATTCGAAAAAAAGCAGACACATTCGAACAAAAACTAACCCATTCGAATGACAACTAAGAAAGACAGTCTGTACGGCTGTTCGAACAAAAAAATATTTATTCGAACAACATTAATATGCAAAATCCAGTTTGAACGGACAAAATCTCAAAAAATAAAATGTCTGTTTGAACGACAGAATTTATGTTTGAACACAAGTCATTTGAAAATTTTATTAGTTCGAACGCATAAAATCAGTTTGAACACTCAGTCCGTTCAAACAGGATCAAATATGGTTATTAGTTCGAATTAAAATTTCTTTTGTTCGAATGGTATGTGTTGGTTTGAACTATAAGGATTCCATTCGAATGGTTTTTTAAGACAAAATTGGTTCGTCTATAAAAAAAAACCCCGTTCGAACAGTTTTGACTGGTTCCGCCCAATTTCATCCCTAAAAATTATTTTTTGAGATGAAAATCAAAAGCCATTTGAGACATGCTTTTTGAGATGAAATTTTTTCGTCTCCAAAAATCTTTTGGGAAGAAAATTAGGATTTTTGAGACAATTATTTGTCTTAAAAACCCCAATCTCTTGTAGTGAATGCAATGAAAATATATCGAAATGGAAAACTAGATTTTATGTAAAAAATAACTAAAACTAGAAATAACTAATTACCTTTTTAACTTATAATTAATGTATGCAAAACAAAATTAAAAAAGAAATCCAATATTCATCATGTAAAATGCATGCAAAATACACAATGCAATCCATTATATATTACATTATTTCATGGTATTTATATATTATTTTACAAAACACAAGACTACAAAACATGAGTTACACAATTAGTACCATGGGCATATATATCCCATTATATAGCTTTTCTTTTGAGGATGAGATTGACTTTCCTCTTGAAGATGGACCTTAGCTCTTCATTAGCTTCAATGCCTATTGATCTCCTGTTCACGTAAAAAATCCTACTAATATTCGAAGAGGATATAAATAAAAAGCCAATATATATGATCATGGAGAAACGATGGCATGGAGCTCTGTAGACATTAATGCTAGCTCTTACAGTACTCATGCAAAGACAATAATATTCGGAAATTAGGATAATGGACCTTCCTTTTGCCCACAAAGACACTACTTTCAACAATACCCCTTGTAGATCTCACCAGGATATACCTGAAAGGAACAAGTAAAACATCACTTCCTGATCTACAAAATTCTGAGAAATTCTTATATATTCCCTGCCTTTATGTTTCAATTACCAAATAGAAAACCCCCACACACTTTTCTTTCTACTTTTAAGGACTAACATGATATCCGATGATGGTGATCCCCTAATTGTTCTTGTTTGATAAAGTTACAAAAACAATTAATTAAACATTACGAAATATGAGATTATCTTGAAATAATTGAGCACATCTCTTCATAAGGGCTTTTCTTTCTTATTGTATACATTGGTATCTAGATTTAAAAAGGTGTCCTACCTCGTCCAGAAAATGAGCTATTCATACAGATCCAAGATTCCAAAAAAATAAGGAGTTAAAAACGGTAACACTATATACAGTCATGAATTCATGTGCAGTTGCTACATGCTTCATTTGAAAAAAAATAAGGGCCACCAATAAATTTATTTATTTATTTATGTAGGTCTCAGATTTATCTATTTAAAAAAAAAAATATATATATGAAAACTGTACATTTTAGGATTGTAAATATAATTTCTCTTTTTGAAATGGTCTGAACACTGGACAGTACATTACACTTGGTTTAAAGAAATGAAGAATCATTTTTTATTTTTTCTGTCGTAAAGATATATGTATATAGACAAATAATATTAGATGACTAGAATTTCTTTTTGCGAATTTTAAAAACACCCTCTCAATCTAAATATTCGAAAAAGAAAGAAAGAAAGAAAATTTAAAGCCAAACAAAACCGAAAATACTTTAACTGCAGAAAAGGACATTACATATACGTGATACAGTGCCAAACGGCTCAAACCTGGACACGAGTCTTCTTGTCGTCATTAGTGTTGGCTGTTGAGGGTCCGAGTTTCACGTGCCTGTGATGGATCCCCAATATAAGAACGGAATGCTTTTAACGTGTTATTTAATTTTCATCTTTTTATTATTTTATTCATGCAGGACCAATATTGAGAGTTGGTTGTGTCGGATAATTGCATAATTTTAATTTTCGTTTTACCTTATTTATTGATTCGAAATTAAATTATTTAAAACTATTTATTATAGAAATTAGAATAATTCAATTTAAAATTAGTACTTTTTATAGTTTATACCACACACCATCTATGTGTCATATATAATTTGATTTAAAAAATAATTTTAAAATTTGAATCATACAAATTAAATTATGCCACGTGAATGATGTGTGATGTAAAACTTTTCAAATAACATTACTTTAAATAATATTTTTCATAATTTGAGTTCGAAAAGATTATGAGATATATATAGCAACTTGTCAGCTTTTCTCTAATTATGTGTAATACCTCATATGATAAGGATAATAATAAGTGGTGTATGAGATCCCACATTGTTTGAGAATGAGACGTTCGTGCTCTTTATAAGGTTTCAATGGGACTCCAATTGTATCATTGACTAGTCCTTTTGGTATATAGGCTAAGTGGTTTGAGTTTTCCATTGGGACGTTACAAATAATATTAAAGCCTATCCTAACCAGAAATGTGGGATTTGAGTCATGCCACCTACGACGAACGGGCTTAACGAGGACGTCAGAAATTTAAGAGGGGGAGATTGTGATACCCCATATAATAAAGATAAGAGTAGGTGGTGTATGAGATCCCACATTGCTTAAGAAGGAGAAGTTCTTCCTCTTTATAATAAGGTTCCAATGAGGCTCTAATTGTATTATTGACTAGTCATTTTGAAGTATAAGTAATGTGATTTGAGTCTTCCATTGAATCATTTCATCATATCTCTTCGCAACTTTTCAAAATATAAGTAAAATAACCATTTATTGAAGAGAAATGGTGTATATGTAATAATCAGAAAACATCCGATACCATTGCATGAATTTATTTGAGAATTTTAAGAAACCCCAGATAGGAAGATTGTTCCATACCATGCATACATAAGTTTGATTCTTTTTTCATCATTTAAATAGTTTAAAAAGATTAACAAAAAAAGAAGAAGATTGTGGATAAAATGAGGTGGATATTTTAACACTTCACCGACCAAGATGACTACTTATTTTGTTTTCAATTACATATACATTTAAATTAGGGAAAGTGCTAGTTTTTCCTATAATTTTACTCTCTGGATTTGACCGCTCATACATTTTAATTGTTTCGTCGTTATTTAATTGTTAAGAATGTGATTATTAGTATATTTATATATATATTTTGAATATTTAAAGGTATTTAAAAAATTATGAAATTAAGAAAAAGAAAAAAAGCAAAAATACGTTAGAGGGATATCTATCACGATCCTTAAAGTAGTTCTAGGGCCATGCACCACCCCTAGCAAGCTACCTGCCTCGTACACTTTTCCTTATGCTTCTTGTGCACCATGCATTACATGCCTTTGCTGCCCCCCCCCCCCCCCCCCCCCCC
>QEOT01003097.1:0-70694 GCA_003123785.1 Pterocarya stenoptera
GACCGTGTGTCATCATCCTGACGTCACGATTCCCAAGGCTTTTTGTACGTGGGAGTCGGGGCGTCACACCTCACGCCGTGCTTTCTCTCAATTCTCTGTCATCTCGATCACCACCGTTCGCCCACCCAGCTCCGTTGCAGTTGTTCTCTCTTGGTGGGTATCTCGCATATTCCCTCCCTCATATGTAGCCCCTCTGAACCTTGTTTCTTTTTCTAGCCTTTGATTTTTACCCACTATTATAAATTTTTACATAGATACCCTTAAGACCACACATAGCCTCCAATGAAAGATTCAAGTTTTCCTTTAATTTTAGTTACAGCCCTATCCTTTATTTGTAACTCATTGATGTTACTTCGCGTGGGTACATTGAGTCCCTTTTTTTTAATTGTTGCAAAACACCTATAATATCTTGTGTTGGGTTGGGCTTGAATTTAAATAGACTAGTGATTGAGTTTGAATTATGTTAAGTGGATATAATTGAATTTGGGAAGTGATGATATTTTAAGATTAAGAGAATTAGAGATATTTTTAGGAGAAATAGGTTAATTTAGTATTTCAGGCTTAAATATTAAAATACGAGTTTAAGTAAACATTTAATCAAGTTACGCATTTATTTTATAGGTTAAGATTGATATTTGTTCGGCACTGCTGTGGAAAAATTCAAAAAAGCTAAAAGTCCATGTAGGCAGGATTTCTATGCTAGATTTTACATAAAAGAAATGAACTAAAGTCGATTTTGAAAAATATGTATGTTTTGTTATGAAAAAAAATTTTAAACAACCTCATTTATTTATTTTGCATTACTCATAAAACTTTGTATAAAAAGATGTATTTTCGATCATGACTCGTGTAGACATGAGTTTATTTTTGGCATTCTATTTATGAACTGTGCAAAAAGGTGTGAATATAAAAATTTGTGCATAATTATATGACTATGATATGAGTTTGTTGTGTTATGTACTTTGATATGATATGATGTGATTTCTGAAAATCTCTAGCATGACATCTTGTTTTTGACATTACCATAGATGTAAAACTATGGCCTCTGTTCGGGTTGGTAAAAATTTTTCTGTTTTCGGTGTACCCACTTTGAAAGCAAAGTGGTTTTCTGCGTAGTCTTTCATGTGTGCACACTCGGGGCTCTGAGAATAATAAGGATAATATTTCACATTCTGTTTTTACTCTGTTGGCCGCCAGGGTTTGCACAACCCTACCACGTGGGTTAAACATGTAATTCTGTTCTGATGTGATGTTTCTGTTTTGTGCCAAAGAAATTTTTAATAAGAGTATTTTTGAATTTTCACCCTGATATTTTTTATAACATGCTTTGATTTTGCATTCTAAAAATAATAATATTTTGTTTTGCATTCTAAACTTTGTAAATGTTATATTAGTATATGTTTTTTACTTACTAAGTTATTGATAACTCACCCTTTATCTCAACAATATTTTCAGATAATTTTGATGTCTCACCTGGAAGTTAAGAGTAGGAAGTGTTAGTAAGGTTTGATGGTCGTAGAGGAATAAATGTTAAAGGGTACAAAAATTTATTAGAGAGTTTTATTTAGTAGATTTATTATTTTATGTCATTTTGATATTTTGAGTCATGGATAATTCCAAGTCGTTGTGAAAATCTTAATTTATTTCATTAAGGTATTTCTTTGCTATCTCCACTCTTAGTGGAGGAACATATATTTTTGGTTTTGAATAAATGAATTTATATTTTATGAAAAATTTGGAGTATATAAATATGTTATGGGAAATGGTTTTTAGATTTTAAGAACTAATTCTCCGGACCTCCGAGATTTGGGTGTTACAACTAAAACTTTGAAAGGCCATGCATCTTTAAATAAAGTTTTGGACAATATTATAACCACCTAATTTGTGAACTCGATAAGTCCATGAGTCCATATGATTATGTTTGTTTTTGTTTTTGTTTGTTTTGTTTTTTAGGGAGTTAGACGTTGTCCCTCTCCCAATAAAGCATTTGGGAAAAAAATTAAACAGAGAAAAAAGAAAACTTGGCTTTATTTTTTTTCCTCCCTTTTTTCACTCCTTTAGCTGGTGAATCATTTTTTCTTCTTTGTTAATTTTTTTTTCTGCTTTGGGTGTAGGTCTCTTTTTTCTTTTTTTCTTTTTTCCTCTCCCCTCATCAATATCTCATTCTCTCTCATTCAACTTTTAAGAATCCAATCAAAATCTCACTTTTTCTATATGAAGGAAAGATGGGACTAGACAGCTTTAAACACATGAATCTCTTTGATGAGATTTGTGTCCCAGCTCCTATTACTTTGCTTGGAGATTTTGTATGCCCTGAAATTATAAATACTTCAATTTATGCAAATCAGGAAGACACTATTAATGAGGTAGAAACGTTCATATAATTGACAATATCCACCAACCCATAAATTTATAGACATGTCAATGCATTTCTCTGAAATCCAGAAAAGGGCTGATCAAAAAGTTATAATCCATGCTATAGTAATTTTCCTTCTTTTCACTTTTGTTTTCCCCACTTTCCTTTGTGGTTTACATGTCTCAATCCGTCCTTGCTAGATGGCATAAAGAACAATGATATGGAGCCCTTGAAGTGTGAAATTGCTAAAGGTGTGGGTAATAAATAAACTGGCCTGGAAATATGTAAATGAATGTACTTGCTCTAGTACATCTAAAGAATAGTGTTTTCTTCCATTGTGGTCTCGGAGCCCTATTGTGCATGATGATACATAAACTTAGTTTTTTAGCATGCATGTTTGATGTCTGATAGTTGGATTTTTCATTGGGAATCCTGCAATTCTTTGATGAAACACGTTATATATTACACCTTATCGCATTGTGTGGATGTAACATTATCCATCAATTATTGAATTTAGTGTTTTAGAAAACAAGAATAGATTTTAATGATTGATGGATAATGCCACGTCTAATGCAATAGGAAGAGGATGCAATATATATCATTTGGATTTTGGACCGCTTTATCGCTGGGCGTACTGCTAATTATAAATTTTTTATTCTTTTATTTATTTATTTTTTCTTTCAAGTATTTTTTTAACATTTTTAATTATTAAGAAAAAAAATAAAAACATACATAACTTCATCAATAATCACTTCTTTAACTATTAAGTAAAAAAAAAAAATGCATGAGCGTTAAGTTTGAGAAGCTCTACTAGCATTTTCCTATATCATTTTCTATTACACAAATTACTGATTTAAGATATTGTGGGATTCACAATGAAATCCAGTCCTATCAGTGGCCTAAACTTGCCATCCCTTTTAGAACAATGGTAATAGGAGTCACTGTCATGATGGCAAATAAATTCTTGGCAATGCCTGTTCTTATAAAATCACCAAGAATGAAAACTACAAGCTTACCTATACCTCCAAATTGGGCTTATTTATTTATTTTTATGTGCCAACCAATTTGGGGTGGCTAACAGTCCACTAAGGAATACTTGGGTGACAATAATTTATTCTTCAATCCAAGGGAAAAGAGAAAGTAAGGCGCGGCCAAAATAAGCCTAAAAATAATCTGAGATTGTGTACACATGCACACAAGCATGAACGATGGATGACAGAAGATATGAAAAGAAAAGAATTTTCATTTTTTTCCCCAATCCAATAATGCAATAACAGTGAAGTACATGTCTGCTATATTAATGATACGAAGTGAGATCAGTACAAGCTAGGACAGGGCTACCTTCTCTCTACCTGCTGGCGGAGATCAAAGTAAGCCAACCTTTAGTACAAGTCTTCAATGCCAGTTGACAAAAGCATGCACTATTTGAAAACCCATCATGACAGTTCAGGAATGTACAGCACTGGGAATAACAAATGGCTGATCCATGACTACAGGCTCATCTCCTCGGGTAAGCTGATTTCAAGAAAATATAGGCTGCAAAGATGCAGAGAGATATGTATAAGATAGATAAAACAAGGGCAAAGGAGCTAGATGAAAACTAATTGATGCTCCTTAATGTTTGATTTCAAAGTTTAATATGTAACTTTGATGCCACCAGTTCTAGAATGGCAGATGGCAAGAGCTAACTTGAAGAGAATTGTACACAAACAACATATAAAGAGCTGTGTTTTTCTTTAGTCCCGTGGAAGAAAACCCCAGAGCGAAAGCTAACGGTAGTGCATTAAGACAATTTATCCCGTTCTTATTTTGGTGATGGGGTAGGATTATGCCAATGATAATCACAAGATAGCCGAGACATTTTCCCACTGTTGACGATGCTTTTTCCACTTAACAGGCAAGTACAACTACAAATTTCCATCACAAAGTACATCCTAACAGGCATGTATATGAAACTGTATGCTAGTGGTAGTCACTCACCTCCAATCAAATAGAGCACATTAAGATGTGGAATCACCAGTTTCATATTACACATGCAGTATACAGTATAGGTCTGAGTTCTTATTAGTGGTATGATTTCACTTCAGTGAGCAAAATTTCCTATTCTAGAGCTGACACTAGAATTTTCTCTCTCTCTCTCTCTATCTCTCTCTCTCTCTTCATGTTCTAGTAAAACAAAATACTTTTGCTATTTTCATTTGATTCATGAAGAAAGGCTTCCAATTGGCTTCTGAAATGGAATTGCTACTCCATTAATTCTATTAATGTTGAAATCAAAATTTGAGCTGATGAAGAAAATGTGTATTGAATAATATAATTAATATTCTAACAACTACCTTGCAGACATGAAAGCCATTCCAAAAAACACAGCCTTGACAGCTTGCTTCTGCCCCGCATAATCAAACGCCAGTGGCAGCATTTCATGCAAGGTTAGAAAAGCCATCACACCTCCAACTGAAAACAAAGAAACAAATAATCATTATGAGTATCAAGTATATGTTTTTGATTAGCTGGGATGACGAGGAAATGATCATATTACTAACCTGATCCAAGCAGGCCTTCAAGAATTTCAGGACTCAAGCTGCTTGGGAATAGATAGGCTACAAATAAAACATCCTAAAGTTTAGTTTTCAAGGCCAAATAAACAAACAAAAAAAATATATTAAACAATTTTGCAAATGAGCAATGCACACTGTATCTGGCTCATACCCTTACTTCAACACCGAGGTTTAAACCTCACAAACATCACATCTATTAGTTAAAATAAGGCTTCACTCAAATTTATGTTTTCAATTCTTTCAGAAGCAGAAAGAAATGCCTTATTTAGCTTTTATACAATAGAAAGCAGTTGACATACCTACAACTATAACACCCAGGGGCTCAGCAAAACCAGAAAGTGTAGCCAATTTGAATGCTTGCCATTTGCTGCGAGTTGTAGAAGAAACAACCATTTTATAATTTAATCACATAGGAGATTTCTATTACCTTACTATAGCTTCATAAATTATTCTTCAATATGCACCAAAAGAATTTAAAAGAAAAATTGGGACATTGTTAATCTAGAAACTGTAATGTCCATGGCGTGATCAAGAGAAAATTTTCATCACATACTACAAATTCGATTTCTACAACCAATAAGATCCCGTTGAAGCCATATTGAAGCCCTGGATTTATTAGTATGCTTCAGGTGGCATCTCAGAAGCTCTTATTTTACTTTGAAAAGCGAAAAATAATGAACTTTTTTCAGAAGGGGTTACAAATTTTAGAGGCACTTTTTCTTTCTTAATGGAGAGAAAATATAAACAGCAGCAAGTTCTGCCGTTGAAGAGTTACCACTTGTGAAGGACATACTTTCCCTCCAACGTGCTAGCACATGCAACCCTTGGTACCACAAACAGTACTACAAATACTGACATTCCAATGAAGTCACTGCTAAAAGGTTCACAACCATAGAGATAATCTCCTCCAACACCACCAACAGCCTACACTTCACAACCAGACTTTATGATAACAGCCGACTATGTGATCACCTCTTGACAACTAATAATTCTTTAACCACATGAAACCAATTTTCACACCATGCTTCCAGCTATACAATGATCTCCACCTTTGACACTATCCAACTATTGTTACCATCAGTGCTACTCTTTTAAACACTTTTCATATTTATGATAAAGTATCAATATTTGCATATGGGATGACCAACCATGGTTTAGTTTATGCGTTGCAACATAGGCAAAAAAAATAAATATTCAAAAAGAAAAAAGAAAATATATGGCATTCCTAACAAGTTACAAATAGTTTCAAAAAAATGAACTAAAGGTGCCTTCAAAGATTCTCACCTCTGTGTTGCATAATAAATAGGAAGTGCAACAGCAACACCCTGTAAAGCCAAAAATGGGCAAAATGAAATGTATCAGACATAAATGGTAATTATTTGATGAGAAGACAGGTTCGGTTTCCAAAACCAAGGGAAAATGATAATCAATTTTATTGATTTTAGCTTAATATCATATGGGTTATCAAATAGTTACTATTATTGTAAATTATTGCTACTGTTAGCTGCCTGAGATGCTATCAGTTAGAGCTAAAAAATTGAAGCAAATTGTTAATTTTGTGATTTCTGAAATCTTGATCACACAATGAAGTTTTGAATTTGCCAGAGATGGGAAGATATGACAACATTGGCCAGTGGATCAAATCTTGTAAGTGACATTACAATAACTCTACTAAGCTCAGTACCATATACTACTTTTCATTGACCAATCTAATTACCATTCTAATTCTGTATCATAACCGAGAGCACTAACATACCACACGAATCATAAATGCTTTATGATAGAGGTTTTTAGGAAGTAAACAATATAAAAACAGCCCTTTCATGGACCAATCAAATTACAATTATATTCCATAACATAATTGAAGTTTCATCGAGATACCCAAATAGAGGGAATTTAAGAATGATTAAGAGCAGCCTACAGTCCAGAAGAATGTTTCCTAGACAGTAATGAGAACCTTTAGAAAAAAACTGGTACAATCAAACACATTAAATATAAGCAACTGAGATAGACAATTAGATCGATGTATAAGATCACCACATTCTTAACTTTGTTTGGATCTTTTTAAAGTTGTTCAAATTATAATATTCTTCCAAAATCTAGTCCTGTGTATCTAGATATAAGTTAAAAATTGTTTCAGTACCTCATATGGATCGAAAAAATATTTATCTTAAATAGAATATAATCACTGAACTTTTTATTTAAGCCCTAAGTTTCCTATCCAAAAATAAATGCCAAAGCCATATATGCATGCACTTGGACGTTTTGATATTGCAGGCCCCTAAAAGATTATAAAAGGATCTCTATTTTTCCTTGTTCTACTCAGTACTGTTAAAGGGAAATTTTAGCCGATGGACAACCTCATGAAAAAGCTTCTTCTTCTTTTCACTAAACCTTATCTCATGGAGTTTCTTTGATTAGTTTACATAGTCTGATTAATTAGTTTCACAATTTTAATAATTATGTCGATGTTCACAACATTTCCTTGCAAAAGTTCTCCAGAACCCCTGATATACAGAAGCCCAATTTTAGCCTAAAAATACATACCCTATTTCAAGTTACAACCTAATTTCTAAGGCCTAGCTATAAGCATTGTATCTCACCCATGGACCCAAACAGTAAACCTTTCTTCGCCACTAAAATAAACTTACTACATTGATGAAAGAAGCCAAATGCATTTTAGATTTTTTTGAGGTAACCCTTTGCAAGTAATACTTGACATCTTACTGCAGAAAGTTAATCCTAGTACATGCATGAAAAGGTATGTGAATAAAGCTATTCTAAGATAATTGCATGCCAAATTGGCTACTTATGAAACTAGAATATAGGCTCAATCAGCTCTTATTCATCTAGTGGGAAGTAAATGACTGATCCCTTAAGTTATCAATATAACAATCTAGAATTTGTGAGTAGTTGGAAGTTAGAAATTCCTGTTATTCATGGTAAGTACAAGCATCCGAAAGAAATAATATCACTTTATGCAATATAAATAAGCTAAAGAAACAGAGAGTACACACCTCTGGAATGTTGTGTAGAGCAATGGCCAAGGCCAAGTTGACGCCAACACGAAGACCCTACCAAAGAAGCATGGCCATGTTCATAAAAACTAGATTCTGTGAAACTATGCAGTATTAATTCAATGAAATTTGGGAGCACACATTCAAACTCTTAGCATACTCGCAGATCAGGTTATATATGCATCCAATCAATTCAAACTATTTACGAACCACAAATGAGCATAGTTTCTATAGTTGCCCAAATTCAACCAGTCTGAAGTATCAAAAGATTGAAAATCAGGAACAAATGGAAAGATCATAGAAGATTTGATTAGTTTCATTTTTTAGTTGGAGGCTTATTGGCTCAAAGAAAGGCCACAATGTCTAAAAATGTAAAGCATGGATGTCAAAAAAAAAAAAAAAAATTACAGTAACCAACTTGATGGTAGTTCTTAAATCAACTACCTGCTTGATTGGTCATGCAGAATAAAACACAACACAATACTTCCTAAACAGCTGCTGTGCAATAAGTTAATCCATTTGTAATTGACTTAATTATTTTGCCTTCAATATGTTAACGTGAAGGATGAATACATAAGTCTCCACCTTTGCTGCAGCACATGTGCAATAGCATAGAGGGAAAATCGAATTCATATACTTCAACATGAAATGCATAAGCACAATGATAAGTGAAAGAACATTCTTTCCCAAAAATAATTTACATGGAGCTTCTGATTCGAGTCAAAGAAGTACATTCATAATGAAGGCCATAAAATATCTCATAAAATTTATCTCAACACTCCCACAATAGTTTAAAAGAAATTGCTGGCAATACCTTCATTGACCCAAGGAACACTGCCATTCCTTCAGGAAAATTGTGCAAGCTTATGCCTGCAACTTGTAGGACACAAGTTTTTCGTTATACACGACCAAAACAAGCACTTCGTTTAAATAGAAATATGGAGTAAATCATAAAGATCGAAGTTTGCAATTTCTCAGTGCCTTGAATTATGAGTTTCTTGGTTTTCAAAGCATCCAAGTCATAAATGTTTAGTTTCATCATTAGGATTAGTTTTGGTAGCCAGATCTATCTACTAGTTTATTGGCGTAGCTACTCAAACTAAGTTCTTAGTCTACCAAGCATCCAAGTCATGAATTCTTAAAACTTCCAAATATGATAATATAAATTCACAAAATCATTTATTCAAGAGCGTCGTATTTAAATTTGTAATGACCAACATACCTTGGGATACTTTGCTCAGAAAATTATAAACGCTGATATTTTTATTGGATAACATCTTTATAAATAACATTTGCTACCTTATATGTGCACATTATAGTAAATATCATTTAAACACAACACACAAAGTGTTGGGTTATGGAGCCTGGCTTTGTGAGCTGAGAAGCGCCAAGCAGATTATTCGCTCGACTATTGCTCGAGCAAAGTTCAGACAAATTGTTCGCTCGAGGTGCGCGTGACAGTGGACTCGAGCGAATCACGACCACCCTAGTGTCCGCTCAAGGTGTGCTCAATGGTTGGCTCAAGTCAATGTTGGACAAACTATTTGCTTGATGTGCGCTCGACACTCTGCTCGAGCAAATAACCCTGTTTTGCCAGATTAAGGTTTCTGACGTTGTTTCCTATAAATATGTAACATTTATGTTCAATATGTATGAGATTGAACAGAGAGAGGAATAGAAATGGCGTTTAGTAGGGGGTGCTACCCGAATGATTTGGGGCGGGGGCCCCCACCCCCACATGGGCGGAGCCGGGTGGCCGTCAGCCCATGCGGGGGTGGGGCATATGGGGACGGGGTAGGGGGTACGGGCCCCCACTGCCCACCCCTAGCGTGTAGACCATTCTTGTAAGAGAGTTGAAATTGTGAGTAGAGGGAAACTTTTGTAACTCATTGTGTGACTGTAATCTCCTCTAGAATAGAATTCCTTGTTGTTCTGTGGACATAGGCACGGTGTCGAATCACGTTAAATTTTGTAGGTCATGTGTGTGTGCTTGATTCTTGTGTTTTTGCAGTTATTTCACTGTCTATCTCGTTATCATTGTTTGTGGGTGTGGTATTATTATCCATAACTCGAAGTGGCACTTGATGCATCATCCATGTTAATGGTCTGGTAATGGAATACCACCCAGCCACAATATGGCTCAGGTCTCATTCCAGGCTGGTGTGTACGTACCTTCTAATTCTTAAAAAAAATAAATAAATAAGCTTAAGGATATTTGTTCTAGCTTGTTAGTCTACTAGGTGATAAAAGATCGTATATTACAATAGGATTCGGCATATAATTAGCCCAAAAAAATGCCATACCTTATTTCGTAAAAATAGAAAATTTCCATTATCAGAACACCCAAAAAAAAAAAAACTTTTGAAAGATTGAGCACCATAAATTCAAGCCTTTAAACCTATGCGTCCTAAGTCTAATTTCTTCATAGCCATATCGCTTAAAGAGGGAATAAATCAATCGACTACAGTTTCCAGTTTAACCAAACATATACAATCAATTTTGGAATTATTCACTGCAATCCATGAGCAACTTAACCATGTCAATGAGGTTACCTATAGCTGTAACAACCCCACTGTATAAGAGTTGGCGGCGATGCTTTTTCACAATGTCCTTGCCACCTTCATCTCCAGATTTCTATGCTCAGGTGAACAAATTTCAACGATTTTAATTTATTGATCCATGATAGAAATATTCCATCATATAGTACATTGATAAAAGAAATACAAAGTAGAAAACTAAATCATTCGTACCTTTTTAGTTTTCCCATCTGAAACAGAAGCAAGTGTCGGGTCTGGGATAAATTTGGCAATAACAGCAAAGAATATGACACCTGCAAAAAACTGCCTTGCCAAAAACTTAGAATTTAATTACAACAATGGACATGAATAAATCATGTAATATTAAGACTTGATTCATATGAAAGTTCATTGGATTATATAGTTTACCCAAAGATTGCCTTTCAAGAAGCCAATAGAATTCATAGCATTGTGAGCCAAATCCAGGAATGATATGCTCAGCATCAGACCTGCAGCAAATCCCTGCAAGGAAGAGATAATCGTACCACACCAAAATATCTCTCTCCCAACATTATATTAATTGGGAAAGTCAATCTGCGATCAAACCAAAGATAATCGTTCCACAATTCTATGATAATCTGGAAAATATCTATATATTAAACTTTATCTAGAAGACGAAATGACAGTAATTAAGGAAATGAGGGGTATCACATGGCCCAGGCAAGCTATCCAGAGTTTAGGATTAAGAAATGAAGAGGCTCATTACTGATAATACCTGTAAAAGCCCAAGCACCTTCAAATTGGGAGCCTGATTAACAATCACAAACAGTGCTCCTGTTCAACATTCCAGAACTTAAAATTAGACTAGGAAACAAAAGCAAATGTGTAACTACTTATATCCATCACCAAGGCCACGAAGTAACCAGAAAAAAGGACCAGATCCGCTGTAAATCAGAAAGTTTCGAATAAAGATGCTTCTAACATGAGCAGGAATGATGTACGAGGTTTGAGCTTGCTAGAGTTGGATAAGTCAAGGAAGAAAGCTATATTACTACTAAAACTTGTATGACTCAGATATACACACAGACCATGAGTGTGAAAACTTCTCAAAATGCGTTTATGAAATCCAGGAAACCTTTATCATGTAGAATGTATAACGAAAGACTAAACAAATGTTTGCATTAGAACATGACCTTATTCTACGACACTAAGATGCCCTTAAGCAGAAGGGCATGTCGATTGTGAAAGGTAAGACTATAAATTGAAATGATGTATTATCCCACAATGCATTAGCAAATCAGGTTGGAGATAATATCAAATTAAGAAATATATATATAAAAGAAATTGAAACAAAGAAGAGAGAAGGAGGAGAATGAGGGAGTGCGACTTTGAAGGCTACATCTTTCTTATTCTCAAGTGTGTTTTGAGTACAAAGCATTGGTTCCAATTTATAGGGAAATTACATGGAAATGAAATAAGGTAAATATCTTAATCATTATGAAAATAAAATAAAGATAATATCAAAGAGAAATTCTATTCTAAAGCCTCTACACCACACACCATTCACATGTCATAATTTGATTTGTAAGATTCAAATTTTAAAATTTATCTTCCAAATCAAATTATGCCACGTGGATGCTATGTGGTGTAAATGCCTTCAAATAGAATTATTCAATATCAAATCAAATTCTTGATTTGATATTATCTCCAACATTCTCCACTCAAACTCAAGGTTGAAAACTTTGAAATCTTGAGTTTCAAATTTAAGTGTAGCCGTCATATCCATTGATTGATCGCCGATGAAATGATAAAAGTGGCTTTAGTGATGAAGTGACTAATAGTTGGAATATCAAATCTAGATCTATGGCCAAAAATAGGTTGATAATGTGCCAAAGTCAACAAAGGGCTAACAATAGGTTGAAAGATTGAGCTGACAATGGGCTACATATGGCCTTGGTCAACTATAGGACCCAAAATTTATAAATAAAAAAAGTCAAAAATTGATCTGAGACTTCAAACAATACTCATAATAGACCAAAACCCAAAAAATAAAAAAAAAGCTCACAACTAATAAAGATACTCCAAATGCGTGAATTTGAGATGAAACATAGTTAAGCTGCAATCAAAATTTTGTGAGAAGCTAACAAAAGAACTTTAAAATAAATATCCATTGTATTGAGTCTCGCGTTAACCAAAGGTTCTAATACCACGATAGAAAATATAAAAGAAACTGAAATAAAGAGGAGGAGAAGAAACTTTGAATTGAGTCTAGCGTTAACCAAGGGCTCTAATACCATGATAGAAAATATAAAAGAAATTGAAATAAAGAGAAGGGGAAGAAACTTTGAAGGCTACATCTTTGCTATTCTGAATTGTGATTGAATATAAAGCAGGTCTCTATTTATATGGAAATTATATGGAGATAAAATTAAGTAAATATCTTAATCATTGTGAAAATCAAATCAAAGTGATTTGATGTTTATGAAAATCAAATGGAGATAATATCAAATAAAATTCTTGATTTGATATTATTTCCAACAAATCATAGCATCCAACTACTAAACTCCATTCAGCAAGGTCTTGGTCGCAAAGAAGAGCATTAATCACATATAAGTAATAAAGTAAATCAGCCTAAAATTCAAATTTCTGAATTTACAAGCCAATTTTTTTTTTCTAATTTTTTTATACATGAGGAGGAGGGATTCAATCCTTGGTTCTCTTAGTGAGAAATCAAGGTGTTGCCAATTGATCCAAAGGATCTTGGCAGAATTTACAAGCCAATTTAAAACAACACATCAACCAATTCCTTCAATTTAATACTTGAATACACATTCAAATCCCAGAAAAGAGTAAAACAGAGTGAGCAAATTCCGTAGTTAACCGTACCCAAAAGCACAATTGAATAATCAAATGTAGTAAACAAACAAACCATAGAATTAAATCCGCGAAATGTTCCTTCAATGGGATAAAAGATTTGAATTTGAAACTCTGGAGGCTTCACTCACCTACAGAATTACTCAGTCCACCAACAAGTGAGAGTGCAAGGGCCACCAAAAGCTGGGAATCCATAGCGGGTTTTTTCTTGTACCCAAGAAGTTAAATTCAGTAACCTCAAAAATAGAAAGCGAAATAGCGGGAACAGTCTGGGCTTTGATTCGGTGAGATAGAGAATGAGAGTTGGTCGGTGGGCACTCCATCGACATGAAAGCTATCTAAAAGGCCGTGGGAGAAAGATTTGGGATCTCTACAGAAGAAGAAAGAGATGGTTTGCTCTGGTGGTCCAAGAAACGTTTAAGAAAAATGATCTTTTATGAGCTAGAATGGTGGAGTGGAGTCTCCATTTTCTTCTGCAAGAGTCTATACCAAACTTTGCATGGCCGTTGGTATGACCTTTTTGGAGTTGGCGGTTAGAAACATTGGGACTGTGAGGGATTGACCCGAGTCCAGACAACAGAGGCCCATGTAAGTGGAATCACTGAAATACCCCTAACTTTACTCGACTCGAACGCAAGAGGAAGACGACTCGTGTGCGCAGTGGTAAGATTCGATCCTAAAATCCTTTGGACTGATAAATTCCAAGGCATGCTAGCTCATTTGTGAAAGACAAATTATAAGCTCCTCTTTGCCCAAGAAGCCTTACGGAAGAACCCCAACTAGAGAATCGAGAGCCACCCCACCCTTCTACTACTCAAGGAAGCGCAACACTTGTATTGCAATTCTCATCCTTGAAAATAGATCCTTTAGATCTCGTCACATTAATAATAATAATAATAATAATAATAATAATAGTGTATTTGTCTCTTCAAATTAAAAAAAGAAAAGAAAATTAAAATAAATAATAATATAAAATTTGAAAAATGCTAAATATATTTAAGAAAAACTTACTTCTCCACGTGTCAGTTATTAATATATTGAAAATCATGAAATTTGAAATTCAAAAGAAAACTAACATAATAAATCTTATAAGTAAAATTGTAAGTACATATAACATACTCATAAAATTTTAGTTCTTATACTTTCTCACCCTGTTGAATGGAGAGGCGCCCACGTGGGGCTGACCCTCTCATCTCCTGTGTGTAACGCATGGCTTTCGTTACTTTCTTGTAGCATTATTGCCTTTTAATGGCAATTGAAGGCTGGCCTTTAAGGCCAACCGTGAGGAGTGGGCTATATATAGCCCCCTTCAGTTTGTTTTTTGAATCATCTGAAATACATAAAAATCTCTCTCTTTTTTGTTTTCTCTTGATAAGATATTTAGGCTGTGGATTTGTTTAGTGTTACTCTAGTTTTATACTATGTAGGACACTTCGCAACTAAGAGGAAACGCTTAGGATTTGTCAATCTGGAGAAACTTACGAAACAATTTTATAAGCTGAGCTTGAGGTATTTTACGCTATGTTTTCTTACATTGGTATCAAGGCTTTTATAGTTGCTTCCAGTTTATATTGTTTCGTTGCATATGCATGAAATCTGGGTGCCATTTTTTTGTCCTCTATTTTTAAAAAAATCCAAAGCCGTTAAATGTGAACACTAGTGGTGCTGCCACAATTTTTTTTTTAAATCATTTTGAGCCACCATGGGTAGCGAGGTATTGCACCGTTTGCAAGCACCATCGCGAGGTGCTACACTCACCTCATTGATGCAGCGCCACCTCAGTGGTGTTGCGTGCACCGTGGTGGTGCTGCACGCACCAATAAGGTGGTGCGGCACCACCCGGATGCTTGGAGTAATTATTTTTAGGCGGAGGAAGCAACTGAGGCTGCTTGTGGTGGACCCTAGCGGCGGCTGCGGTGCTGCTCTGTAAAGGGGGCTACTATTCACGTGAACAGTAGCCATCTGGAGGAAGAAGACGACTTCTAAGTCATCTAGGCTGGGCCCTTCAGCCCATTGTTTTATACAAAAAAAAAAAAAAAAACTGGGCTTGGGCCAATCTATAGGTCATTTTGTTTTTGTTTTTTTTTTTTAAAAAAAAAAACAAAGGTTCAGTTTAAGCCCTTTTTTTTAACACAAATATAAGGAGACAAAAAAGTGGCACACTTGGTTTTTAAACCCAGGGCCACCTACTAAACCAAGGAGTGGGGCACACCACTAGGTTGCAACTTTCCTTTGATTTAGGTGAGGGTTTTAAATGTATTTATTATACATTTATTTTGTATTATAAAAAGAATAAAAAAAATTGCATGATTTAATATATGCTTAGATATATTGTTATATTACATGTGATCTTTTATTTAATGTTTTAAAATTAAATGTGATTACATGTGAATATATGATTATATTCATGCTATTTTTTTTTTAATTCTATAATGTTATATTACATGTGATCTTTTATTTAATACTTTAGATCAAATGTGATTACATGTATGTGTAAATTGAACATGTGGATATGTGATTATTTTATCATCTATGAATGTTAGGCTTGAATGTTTAGACATTAGTCTTCATTTCATAAAATAGAAAATACCCACTAGCAGTCTTAGTTAGAATTTTCAGTGTGAATGATAGACTGAAAAAATTACAGTGGCCCCAGTAAGAACTGAAAATGCATTGTATAGTCAAAAGACTACGGTGGCGCTAATAAGAATTGTAACTGCATTGATGGAACAAGAAAAATTAACTGTAATGGTCTTAAAAGAACCATCTTTATAGATTGGCCCAACAAGTCGCTATAGTCTGAGTAGCTATCCTTGTAGACTGGCCCAAAAGGTTACTGCGATTTTAATAGGTTATGTCTTTACTTGTAACTAGGGCTAGATGACTACTTAAGATAATGAGAGTATGGTTGAGATTTATGATGATTAATTCTCTCATATTTGTTTTTAAATTTGCGAGGGAATTATGTTAGAAATTTAATAATTGGATATTGTAGAGCAAAAGATGATTCTGAAGCCTAGTGATTTTTCGATCTTGTGACATGTCTAAATTATTCTTTTTTTAGCTTGGATGGACACTGCAAATTTCTTAGGTGTGTGTAACATCCCTTCTTTGCGTATTGTAGTGAAATGACATCTAAGAGTATAATTGCCAATTTAAATAAAGGGGAGAAATTGGATGGGGAGAACTATGACATTTAGCATCGTAAGATCCAATATGTCTTAAATGAGTAAGAGGTCTTGGAGGCCTTATCTCACTCCCTTACTAAGCCCGAGGAAGGGGACTCGGAACAACACAAGATAGATCATCTAGCATATACTCAATGGACTAAGAAGAATCGGTACGCGCGCATAATAATGTTAAGCACCATACACAATGATCTAATGTATGAGTTCGAGACCTATAACACTGCCTAAAGCATGTGGGAGGCTTTGAAGATGAAGTTTGGTGGAACTTCAGTCACTAGGTTGCGTAGATTAATCATGAGATTTGACTCCTATAAGATGCGTTCAGACTACACGATGAAGCAGTATCTTAAGACTATGTCGACCATGATCCGAGAACTTAAGTCGACAGGAAACAACCTGACTAATGAACAACAAGTCTAGGCAGTGATAAGATCACTACCGAATTCTTGAACAAATATGAGCCAGAACCTGATGTATAACGAGGATATCAAGGACTTTGATGTCTCACGACACTTGGAATTGAAGGCTAAGCATCTAGAGGTTGCTAAGCCTAATCATACAGCCTATGTGGTTGGTTCTGGTTCGCACAAGGCATCAAGGCCTAAGCGCAAGAAATCCAAAAATGTAGTAGCTGCTGGACAAATTAAGAAGGTGTCAAGAACTTCTCAATGCAACAAGAAGGGCATGCACTAGAAGAACAAGTCAAAATTAGAGTGTTTCAACTACAGAAAGAAATTTCACTTCGCTAGTGACTGCATTGAGCCGAAAAAGGTACACTCTGACTTTTCTCGCATTGTTTTTATAAGTAGTTATGTGATGGTTGCTTACTCCTATCTTGTGTGGGCTGTTGATTCAGGAGCAATCGAACATATAGCGCGAGACAGAGTGAAGTTTGTAGAGTATCGCCAAATTCCAGCTGAGAACCATGATATCAAGGTGGGGAATGGAGCTAGCGTGGAGGTGTTGGGACTTGGTATCTACAAGATGGACTTGCGGGGTGGTCGCACTCTTTTCCTCCACAATGTTCTATACACTCCCGAGATCCAATAAAATTTACTTTCTATAGTTATTCTATTAAAACTTAGTTTTCGGATTGTATTTGAAAATAATTATGTTTCCTTTTATTTGGGCTATGTGTTTTATGGTGATGATTTTATTCAAGACGATTTTATGATATTGGATTTGGATTATTCAAATATGAATGAGCCTATTACTTTTCTTTCTGCATCTGATAATTTGGATTCATATAAATGGTATGCTAGACTTGGCCATATAGGGCAAGATAGAATGACTCAGTTAACTAGAGAATGCCTGATAGGCAATCTCACTAAGGTCATCTTGTTCACATGTGAATATTGTCTAATTAAGAGAAAACCGTTTAGAAAAGCCATTAGGGCATCTTTTCCACTGCACAATTAGTCCACTCAGTCATCTGTGGTCCAATGAGTGTGAGGGCAAAATACGGAGGTGTCTACTTCATCACATTTATAGATGATTTTTCATGTTACAATCATGTCTACTTAATCTCTCATAAGTTTGAAGCATTGGAGTGTTTTAGGCGATATCTAAGAATGGTTGAGAATCAGTTAGATAAGAGTTTTAAAACTCTAAGATTTGACCGAGGATGAAAATATCTCTCTGAGAAATTTAAAAAACTCTGTGATGAAAAATGAATCAAAAGATAGTTGACTATGCAGAGTATGCCGTAGCAAAATGGCGTGGCGAAAAGGAGAAATCGAATACTAATTGAGATGGTTAGATCAATGATGGCAAACTTACCAATTTCTTTTTAGGGGGATACACTTTTGACTACTGCCTATATTCTTAACCGAGTGCTCTCCAAATCAGTAACTTTCACCCTATATAAACTATGGACCGGCAAGAAACCCAATTTGAGTAACTTGCGGCCATGGAGTTCAACAGGTTTTGTTCATAATCTTTCTCATAAGTATGGGAAGTTAGGCCCTAGAAGGAAGAAGTATATCTTTATAAGGTACTCAGAACACTCTAAAGGGTATGTGTTAATAGGTGAACAATCTGATGTAAGTGTGACTGAGATTGAGTCATGTGATGTTGATTTCATTGAAGATGAATTTTCAAATAGAGGTGAGATTGTAGGAGTTTAAAACTTCATGAGATTGTGGAACAAGAGAAAAGTGCTCCAAGGAATTTAATTGAAAATGAGAAAGAAATTCTTTAAGCTCCTACAAATTATAAAAAGGACTTGAATCCAAGTGGAAGCACACTACCTGTCAATTAATCACAACAATCTTAACCGCGTAGGAGCACACGTGAAAGTATTCCCCATCGTCGTTTTGAGATTAAATGGGAAGCTTTTATGATAGTTCTGCATGATAATGATGAGCCTATGACAATTCATGAGGCTCTCTCATCTTCTACTAAAGATGAGTGGATGAAAGCACTTAATGATGAGATTGAGTCTATGAAGACTAACCAGGTCTGGGATCTGGTTGTTCTATCGACATGGCGTAAGGCTATTGGGAACAAATGGATTTTTAAGGTCAAACGCAAGTCGAATGGATCAATAGATAAGTATAAAACTCACTTAGTGGCGAAAGGATATACCAAATAGGAAGGTATAGACTATGAAAAAACGTTTTCACCAGTGGTGAGGTGTGCCTCAATTCGCCTGATTCTAGTTATAATAGCAAACATGATTTTGGAATTCTATCAAATGAACGTTAAGACAACATTTCTCAATGGAGAACTAGATGAGAAGATCTATATGGATCAACCAATGGGTTTTGTGGTCAAAAGTTAAGAGCGCAAAGTGTGCAAGCTCAAACAATATATATATAGCCTAAAGCAATCATCTAGACAATAGTACCTCGAATTCCATTGAGCCATTCCCTTGAATGGGTTTACGATGATCACAGAGGGCCATTGTATCTATGTCAAAAGATCCAAGAAAAGTTTCATTATGTTGTCATTGTATGTTAACGACATACTACTAGCTGGAAATGATAAAGGGTTGATAGTCGTCACAGAAAAGTAGTTATCATTCAATTTTGAAATGAAAGATATGAGTGAAGCAGAATACATTCTGGGAGTTAAGATCTACAGAGATTGCTCAAAGAGACTTTTGTGTTTGTCCCAACAAACTTACATAAAGAAAGTCCTTAATCGCTTCCTAATGAGTGGATGTAAACCCATTGACACCCCTATTGCAAGAAGCGAGAAATTGTCCAAAGAGTTGTATCCTAAAATTCAAAGAGAAAAGGAAAAGATGACCCGTGTCCCATATGCTAATGCTGTGGGTAATCTAATATACGCAATGATGTGTACTCGGCCTACCATATGCTATGCAGTTTGCTTAGTGAGTAGATTCCAATCTAATCCCAGACTGGCTCATTGGAAAGCAGTCAAGAGGATTATGCGATATCTCAAGGGAACTGAGGACTATGTGCTGTGCTATCAGGATTCAGATTTGCAGTTAAGAGGTTTCAGTGATGCCGATTGGGGTAGTGACCTAGATGTGTGCAAATTAACCACTGGATATGTCTTTCTGCTCAACGAATGTGTCATTACATGGAGCAGCAAGAACAACCCTATATAGCTTTATCCACTATGGAGGCAGAATATATAGCTTGTTCTACAGCAATTCAAGAAGCTGTTTAGTTACGGAGGTTCCTCAAGTATTTAGATATGGACATGGATACTTCAGATCCGGTGATGATATTCTGCGATAGCATAGCAGCTCTCGCATATGCTAAGGACTCAAAGTATCATGGAAGAGCCAAACACATAGATATCAGATATCATTACATTAGAGACATGGTAGTGCAAAAGGAAGTGTTCTGAAACACTTTTCTACGAGTCGCATAGTTGATGATCCCTTAATGAAGTCTATAGCAAGAGATGTCTTTGAGGCTCATGTTAGAAATCTAAGATTGCGTAGACTATAAATGTAATTTGTGTTTCAAATGACATTGAGATGTAACATTTCTTTTGGGATATTAATACAATATAATTCAATTCTTGTCTTTATCGTATTGTTTTTTTAATACACACACAAAAAATATGTCAACTGGCTTAGATCTACTCATTCACACTGGCGATCACCTCTAGCACTTGAGCAGCTGTAGCGAATAGAGATGAGATATTGTATCCCTAGATACTTGTCCAAAGGGATAAGTTGGTTGCCACAAAGATATATCACCTTAGTGGGAGTTAAGATGAAGTCTATTGAGAAGACTATGCATGGTTTACCCCCACCATCCATATAGTCTGTGGTTAGCCAGATGAGAGGTTCTCTTTGACGCCTTGGAGGCATGCAAATAGAGGAACTCAGGTTAGACGCTTAAGGAGCGGATAGACTAAGATATATACAGTGTTGATATAAACATATGCTATTTGAGAAAGAGAAATCCACTGTAGCATGCGTTTCATACTACATGTACTTATTCGACCATATGAGTAAATGAGTAAAAGGTCCCCCTCTTTCTCACTGTGTGAGTCTCATTTTTTAAAATATCTTTTACTTTTGACTATGTCACGAGCTGGAGGTTGTGATGTCTATGACCATGATTGATACGGTCTAAAGAGACATGGCTGGGAAAGCGGTTCGACCAAAATTGAGTGATATAAGTGCAAAGGGAAAACTATTTGATATTATATCTTCAATAGTGTTTGCTGACATCAAACTATGACGCTACATCTTGGTAGCGGCTAAGGTTGTGAACACATTGAAATGATTTGGAGGTAGTCAAGCATTATTCTGAGTTTTTTTTATTCAAAAGGGTTCGAAAATGCTTGATCTTAATGCGATCGAATGAGTATAGGACATGACTAGACACTTTAGGGATGTTAATATGCTGGTCTTCTCTGGGAGAGATTTGGTGTATATACTCCCATCTTTCTACATATGTGATTGGTGGTCGCACGGCCTATTTACTTGTATGAACAAGATTGAGACTATTAGAGAGATGCAGACTTAGGGTCATTTCAAGCATTGTTCTAAGTTTTTTTTACTCAAAAGGATTCGAAAATGCTTGAGCTTGATGCAAGTGAGAGATGTTGAATGAAGGGGCGCCCATGTGGGGGGTCTTGTTAGGGACCCCGGTCGAGTCCCTAAATACTATGATCTCCTCGCCTATGTCCTCCTTGTATTGACCGAGTGCCAAGTCCTCTCTTGCTTGGATATGGCACAACAATGGTGATGATGGCAACTTTGGTATGGTGAGGTTAAGTGTTTAGGCTAGATGAAGTGTATGTAGTGATGGAAAAATTGGCTAAGTGTTGAGCTGGCTAGATGAAAAGTGGTGCACGGCACTAAGGTGACTTAGGGTTGGCGACACTTGAGGGTTTAGGTTTAGGATTTGGTTGATGGTTTAGGGTTTAGGAGATGGAAGATGGGTTTAGGGTTTGGAGTTGGGTGGCTAGGACTGCCGAAATGTGGGAGAGGGAGATATTTTAGGAAAGATTCTTAAGTGGTAGGAATCCTTATTGAAGAAGGAGATTTCGGTTTTGGCTTGTTTAGGCAAGTCAAAAGTTGACTTGAGTTGTTTTAGGAAAGAGAGATTTAAGGAATTGAATGTGATTGACAATTTCTTAAATCAAGGGATTTGATTTGGAAGAGGTCAAGAATGCCAACAAGGTAAAAGTTACCTTATATGGACTAGGATTTCGGTTAGGGTTAGATGGATGGAGGGAACAATTTATGGAAGGAAGACAAACACTAGCATTGGCCGAAAATGTGGTTTGGATGGACAATGTGATGGTGAACAACAAGAACCAAATGATGAACACTCAAGATCAAAGAAAAATACTTATGAACTTGAATGAACAAATGAAAGTAATCCAACAATTGATTCATGAATTGCACAAGTGTTGAATAAACCTCATATATTGATAAAATAACATGAACAAAGATAAACACAACTTGGATTCACGAAATGCACCAAGTTGTAAGACAAGATAGTTGAATCACTCCAATTCACGAATTGCATGGAATAATCATCTTTTTGGGATTCACGAATTGCACCCAAAAAGCTCAAGTTCTAAGCACTAATAGTGATCTCTCAAACAATAGTTCTCCCTCTAGGATTTTTGTCAAAAGATCCTAAAGCAAGAAAAAGATGTTCTATTTATAAGCAAAACAAGTTGGAAACTCCTAATAGGTCCCTTTGAAATAAATTAAATAAAATAATTAAAATAAATTAAATAAATAAAGATAGTGGCATGAACCACATGGCCGTGGCATGCATGAGCCAATGGTTCGGCTAAGGTGATGCATGGGGTCGAACTTTGGCTTGATTTCATGCTGAAAATGCCATTTTTTAGGTTGGCTTGACTGTGGCTCGACCCTGGCTCGAGCCAAGGTTCGCTCGACACTCCGCTCAAGCGAATACAACTCGAGAGCTCCGCTCGAAACTCGCTCGACAGTCCTCTCAAGCGAGTCTGCAACCCGAGAGTTCCGTTCGACATTCCGCTCGAGCGACATGTGTGCATATAGCCAAGGTGCAACTTTAGAAGTGATTTTAAGTGGGGGTCTAACAGGTCTCCTCTCCTGTGTGTAACGCATGGCTTTAAGCCATGCGTTATTGCCATTTAAATGGCAATTGAAGGCTGGCCTTCAAGGTTGGACTATATATAACCCCCCTCAGTTTGTTTTTTGGATCATCTGAAATACACAAAAAGTTATCTCTCTTTTTGTTCTTTCTTGATAAGATATTTAGGCTGTGGATTTGTTAAGTGTTACTCTAGTTTTATGCTACGTAGTACACTTCGCGACTAAGAGGAAACGCTTGAGATTTGTCAATTTAGAGAAACTTATGGAACAATTTTATAAGCTGAACTTGAAATATTTTTCTACTGTGTTTTCTTACACACCTGATAAGTGATTCAACAACAAAAAAAATTTAAAAAAATAAATTCATAAATTGATATAGTTTCATCTAATAAATTAAATATATTTTATAATAACAAATAAATATAAATTTATGAATTTATTTATGCATAATTGACTAAAACATTTCTCTTCCCACGTTTTATGAGTCAAATCGAAGTTTATACCCTTTGATTTCCGCGAGACTAGTCAAATAAAAAATTTCGAATATTCTTGTCTGAAAACTGGAAAGTGTGAAAAAAAGCATAATATTCCCTGCCTTATTGAGATTTGGTTTTTATTATTGTTAGGTGAGAAATGTTATTTATATTTTATAATTTTATATCATATATTAATATGTATTTTTTTTTTATTTCAATATATATAGTTTTATTATCTTATATCATACATTAATATGTAATATTTTTTTATTTAAATATATATAAAATTTTTATTTAAATATATATAATTAAACATCTATATGTATTTAAATAAAAAATCATATATGGTGTAGAGAATTTTTTCATTTCATGAAATGTTTCATTTTCCTCTGAAACGTACCTTTAAAATTATTCTTTCGCTTTTGGCTGCTAGGGAACGGGTTTCCCAGTTCTGTTTCTCTCCCGACCCTTGACTCTCCTTTCCCCCGCCAGTTTTTTTGTTTCCTCCGCTTAGCCGCCTCAACTCTCTTTCTCCCACACCTAATCCTTCCCACAAAACCCTTAGCATAAACCCCTCCCCTCTCCCTTTTTCTCGCACATTTTTAGATTACTTTCCGGAGAAAGTATCCCGAAAAATCCCCCCCCAATGGCCGCACGCTTCTCCCTCCGCCTCAGATCCCACCTCCTCCGAACCACTGCCAGCTCCACCACCCTTTTCATGTCCCCCATCAAACCCCCACCGTCCTTTTCCTCCAACGATCTTTCCCTCTCCAGCCTCCGCTTTCTCTCTACCGCCACCCGGCGCCACCCTACCCGTCCCAAGACCGTGGATATCGGTGCCCGGGCCCGGCAGCTACAGACCCGTCGCCTCTGGACCTACGCCCTCACCTTCAGCTGCGTTGCTGGCTTCGTCGTCATCGTCCTCAACAACTTCCAAGACCAGCTCGTCTTCTACGTCACTCCCACCGATGCGCTCCAGAAGTACGCCGAGAACCCTTCGAAGACCAAGTTTCGACTGGGCGGCTTGGTCCTCGAGGGAAGCGTAGTACATCCCGCCTCGTCAGCCGAGATGGAGTTCGTGATCACGGACTTGATCACCGACATTCTGGTCAAGTACCAGGGCTCACTCCCGGACCTGTTCCGAGAGGGCCATTCCGTGGTGGTGGAAGGGTTCGTGAAGCCATTCACGGAGGAGACTAAGAAGGAGGTCTCGGCGAAGAGCGTCTCCGGGAAGGCGAGGGGCGGCGATTGCTATTTCTCCGCTACGGAGGTGTTGGCCAAGCATGACGAGAAGTATATGCCCCAAGAGGTCGCGTCACAGATCGAGAAGAACAGGAAGAAGATCGCGGAGGCGGACCAGAAGGGATTGAAAGCATCGTAGTACGAGTAATGGGTATGATTCAGATTTCTATTTTTGTTTAATGATATTCAGCATTTTTGGGTTGGATATATAGGCATCAGGATATAGTTCGAAAAGGGGGTGATGGGTTTTATATAATTGGATAGCTGAGATATTGTTCGACTAATTTATAGCCGAGGGACTACTCACTTGTGTTGAGAGATGGTTTTGATTATTAATTAAGGCTTTTGAGATTTCGATACTTCCATTTGTTGTAGTGCTAAAAACTCATTGGCGATTGTTACAGCGTTTTGTCTTCAACGGAATAATGAATAAACTTTGATATGATGTAATAAATTTTCTGTCCGCAATACCTGGATGACATTGTTGTCTGATTTTCCTTTTGGGATATCTCTGAGATGATTCTGATGATGTTGGCAAAACTTCATTTGTTGTAATGCCTTTTTTTTACAAGTACTTAATTTGTTGTAATGCTAAAAAACTCATTGGTGATCAGTACAGCCTTTTGTCTTGAACGGAATGATGAATAAACTTTGATATGAAGGTGTAAAGTTTCTGTCCACAACAACTGGATGACATTGTTGTATGATTTTCTTTTGGGAAATCTTTGAGATGCTTCTGATAATGTTGGAAAAGTTGTAGTTAATGGGACTAAAATGCACCAAGCCTTACCAGCTAAATGGCTGGCCTGTTAGCATTGGCCTAAGTTAGACATTCAAAGGTAGCCGCACAACTCTGTTTAACTTTAGCGAGTAATCCCTTACAAGAGCTTTCCATAGTTGTGGTTCCACGAGGATGTTCTAAGGTTTGCTAGAGGATATGACAGAAACGGATTGCAGGATTGCTGGCACAAAAATGTAGATGAGGATATGCTTTTGTGGCCATATGAGCGTATCGGATTTTATCAGATAACTGAACACTTTGTAGTTCCCGAGTATGTGTTTAAGATCTTTGCTGGAAGTGACAACTGATTGAAAAATGTAAATGTGGACCTCTATCTTTTACTTTTGTTGGCCTTGTTCAGTCTTTCAGATCATCAAACAGAATCCTTGATATGTGTCTGATAATTTGAAGTGTCGGGACATCTGTACATGCTCGTCCAGCTGTTCAAATGCTTCTCGAATGCCCCAGATTCTGCTCAATATGATTTATGACAATCATTCAGTGAATGTTCTTCATACTCTTAAACCACCACAGGTTGGTTTTGATTACTTGTGGGAAATCGTCCCAATCTCCAAAGGCCTTCATGATCTTTAGCGACACCAACAATTTTCAGGTGTTCTCAAACTGGTTAGGTTTGCTGTGTAATCTAGTGCATTTACATTCTGTCCTCCTAAAATGAGACTTGTTTTAGCATTTGGCTGCACTCGAATTAAAATCTTCAAATACAATATAACTTGTGCTTGATGATTGATGAATGTTTTTTATTGTATTCATTCACTAAAGCCATAACATGCGTTAGGCATGATCAATTTGTTTTGTGCATGTGTCTTGCAGAGCAAAATATATTGGATTTTAAATTTTTTTTTAAATTTATAATGATAAGTGAATGACATAAAAAGGTGGGGAGGGGAAGATTCAAACTGATTTGCTACTCTGAAATTCTTAATCCGATTGAATATACATTTTCAGCTTGAATTTTTGGACATTTAACATGATAGAGCAGTTAAATATTTCCAATTAAATTTCTCACGTGTTGACTTTATTTAATCGTCATTGGAGTACATTTCCATATGTGCAACCTAATCTAGTACTGAAAAATACAACAAATAAAATTCCTAGGAAAGGGCATGAGCAGCATTGTTAATTCAATTTCTATTCAAACACAGTTATAAGTAATTTCCTGGGAAAAAAGTCTGAAAACTAAACAACATTCTGGATATGATTTACAATGCGAGTGCAATGTATGAGTCATGACTTCGGATTTATTCCTATCAAAGTGTATATAGATGGTTCTTATCAACAAATAAAACTGACAGAAAAGTGCCCCCAGGAAATTTATCACTAACTAGGCAGCTTGGTACGTAATACAACTAGGCTATAGTACAGATTCTTTTCCACTAACAGTTTTGCAAATATTCATTAGGGTCTGAGTCAACCAAATTGCTGTTTCTCTTGATGACACAGCTTCTTCACCAAAAGGTCTCAACACTCTTGCAAGTTCCTCAAACCTTTCTTGTTTTAGTAACGTTGAACAAACCTCTAGTAGTGACTCTAAACCTTCAGCTCTTTGCCTGATTGGAGGATCCCGCTCAATTCTTGTCTCATCACCATGCACCAAAGTCGGCCTACTCGTTGAAGTGAAGTTGCTAGCAACTCCATTCAAGTTGGAAATATCCTCTTTCTGTGTCTTCTTACAAGAGACAAGACTATCTTCTCTTCCTTTGAATTCATTTTCACAACAATCTGCGATTTTACTTGCCAGTGATTCCCTTACTGTGGAAGAATGTGTTAGGATCATTATAGTTTGTGAACAGCATCTGGGCACCACACCGCGCTCACATTTGTTATTTTTATTTGACTGGGATGCCATTTCACAACAGTTGCAATTTGCATACGTTGTTGCCAGTATCTTGTGAAGTTTTTCACTAGCATTCCCAACCGTTGTGTTGGCTTCTCTGGCAACTTGCTGTTCCTCATGTATTATCTGGGAGTCCTTAGAGGCAGATCCTTGCTTCCTATTTTCATGATAATCTGTTGACACATGCATCGAGGCAGTTTCTGAGTTGGCATTTCCAATTTGTTCAACAGAATTGGGGATAACCATAAAACCCTTTTCTACTCTATATGTTGGCTCAGAATTGCACGTGGTACCAACCACATTTGTCTCAACTTTAATTCCCATAGAACTAGAGGTGTCAGTTTCACTGGCTGCTTGTTTAATGAATACATTTGTTTTTCCAACCCCAACGCTTTGCAACTCCCTTGATGACCTTGCCTTTCCATCTTTGGTGTCTTTTCCAACACTCAATTTGTTAGACAGTGGGTTTCCTTTTGGTCGAATCTTGTTGCTGTGTTCGGACTTTACGGGTAAGAAAACAGGAGATATACTGTGGCATCGAGCAAGGTATGGTTGTAAGTGGGGGTGCCTCAGCAGCTCTGCAGCCTGGAAACGTGAAAGTTTCAGGACAAATCCATTACTTTGAGAAAGATAGGACATAGAGTTAGGTCATTTGTACTCACTGTTGGCCTGTGGTCTGGGCTCTTTCTTAGCATGCTCTTGATCATTTGTTTCCTGCATTCCATCTTACATTAGTTGTCAAATATTCGTACTGAATATATATACTCGGTACTTGCTGCAAAATCACAACATTCACTTACAATGTAGAGGAATACACAACTGGTAGTGGGGACATGGATGAGCGGATTATTTTGTTAACAAGTCTAGCCATATCCTGTTTCATTAACTTATCAATAATCCCATTCACTGGTTAGCCAGAAATTGAAATATAGTTCAATTTTCAACTCCATCACTTGAAAATATGGTTACCATTGGCAAAAACAACACTTACGGGAGCTCTAAATGGAGGTTGATGTGCTGCTATTTCAAACATGCAGCAACCTGTGATATTAGGAAATGTTATTTCTGGGGTTGTAATATAAGTGGTTAGTTAGATGAGTAAAATGACATATCACCGGATATTTACAACCTAATGACCATATGTCCGACTTGTATCCATAGGGTATATCAGCGAGAAGCTCTGGGCACATGTAGATGGGAGTACCCACAACCTACATTGCATATGAAGTACAATCATTAGTTTAATATGAGCATTCAGATTTTTGAACATAGAAAATTACTTCATTGAAAAACTGCTCTAAAAGGGTAAGGACAAAATCATTAGTGAATTCAGTAAGAGGTTCTGCTAGATATAGCTAAAAACACCACACCACTTAAATAAGTTCTGCAATGTGGTGTCTTTCCACATTTGACAATTGCGTAAGGAGGATTTAAGATTATTTTTCTTGGAAAGCAACCAAGAACTCAATTTAAATGGCTGGCCTCCATTATGCAATATGTTTCCTGCTATTGTTGGCTCTTCAACTCAAAAACCAATCCTTTCAGCAATCCACCATACCAAGAAAGCCTTCATATGCTACTGAGCACATGAAAGAATAGAACAATCAAATATAAAGCGCCATCCAAAAAACAACGAATATACTTGTATGCTCAAGTGGTGCCTCAAAAGTGAGAGGCGCTGCAGTAAATGAAATGGTTTTAAATATTCCTGGCGTTTATCCTTGATCTATATAGGTGTTGGCTCTAAGAGGAGTGAAAGGAGTAGCTCAAAGCCTTGATCCATCCAGGTTATGATCTCCTATCGGACAAAGTATATTCTTTTACAGCATATTTCCTCTTGTGATGCGGTAATTGTCAATGCAACCTGTACTTTAATATTGAAGATTGCAACCAATGCACCAATGCCATTGGATCAAAGAGGCAATTCGACCATTACCGAGGAAGCAAGGTCTTCTTTGTTAAGCAATCTAGCAAGTCCGAAGTCCCCTGCAAATATAACGTGAGATGAATATTCTTCGAATATAAAATGAAATCATATCCGGTATAGAGAAGATCTACATATATGCCTTCTCACCAAGCCTGGCGTCATTGCTTTTTGTGAGGAATATGTTGGAGCACTGAAAACAGATGATGAAGTTATTTACTGCATGAAGATATTCTGCTCTCAATAACTGATACTAGCTAGAAGTATGTACCTTTAAATCCCTGTGAAGAACACGGTTGGAATGGAGGTAGTCCACAGCTAGCAATAGCTGGGTCAGCCATTTACAGAGCTTCTGGATGAAAAGTTGAAGATTGTGAGTATCAAGTGCAATTTATCATACGTGCCAGGGGACTTCCTTTTTCAGCAGTTATTTATGTTCCTTACCTCTTCTGGAAAAAATGTTCCTCTAGCTTTCCTTATCATCTCAGCCCTGTATGATAAGCTTTGCTTTAGATAGTCAAGAGAAAGGATTTCAGGAAAGAAGGCAAAAGGAAAAGAAATGCTGGAATGGAAGGAAATTCCATGTCAAAGTTTTATCACCAATGAGGAATGGTCGTCAACTTTCTTAGAATCCAGAAATTTAGATAGCTATATTCAAAGTTCTAAATGGTGCTGACTTACATATCTCCTCCCTTACAGTAACTAGTCACAATGCAGATAAAACATTCCTGTGATAGAAAAATCATAAAAATCAGCATGACAATAACATTCATTAGATTCCAGCAAATAACCCAAAAATCTGCTTTGAAATTTTTGGTATAATATGATAGAGGTTCCAAGTTGGTAATAGACTACCTTTTCCACCCATGCATCTTTGTACTCCACAATATAAGGGTTATTTAGCTTTGCAATCATATTCATCTGCAGCAGACCAAAGGTTAGAAGTTACTCGGTTTCTCCTCTATCTGTTGCATGGAAATGCCAGATGGAAATGATTGAATCTCAACCTTACTTGAACAGGATCTCTTTTATCATATCCTACAAGATGGTGGTAGAGGCAGGTGAACCTCTCCCCATCCTCAACAGGTGTAGCATTATAGTTTTCATGATGCAGGGTTATTCACATGCGTATTGGTGGTATAGCAAAACGTAGAAACACTTTTGCCATAAACTAAAATGTAAACATTACATAAAGTGTAAAGAACATGATAAAAAAACTAAATATGGCACAAAGGGTACTATAAAGGATAACCTCTTGATGTGCTGCACGCTTGAATTTTTCTGTTTGTCTAGACAAACGAATCTTCTTCAAAACATACCTAATAATACCAATATAAAAGTAAGTATAATGGTTAAGACCTAAACGGAAGTTTAGACTGAAGTATAGAATTTATGTTAGATAGTAGAATAGCTTTCTGTGAGAGAGAGAGAGAGAGAGAGAGAGAGAGAGAGAGAGAGAAGGAGGAGGAGAAGGAGAAAGAGAAGAAGAAAAAGATGGAAGAGACAAATGCAAAACTACACGTGCTTATACAAAGGTTTTGCCAAACTTTCAGGCTCATTCATCAGCAAACAACTTGTGTGACATTTCTTATGCAGACAAGTAAACGCAGCTTCCCCATATAATGTTTAATTTCCAAATAACTGTATTATAACCGAAAGCATTAACTCTATTTCCAACAAGGGTCATTATTTTAATCACCTAGGACACATGTTTATTTAAGTACAAATTGATAACGAAAACAAGGACATAAGTTTTGAAAGTAATATTCCTTACTTCTTTCTCTCCAATTTGTGTAGAACGAGAAATGCTGCCCCGGATGTTCCTCTTCCAATCTGTTCTATCACTTCGTAACCATCCATCTTGGACACTGTTTCCTTGTTATTCATCTCCATTAGCACCTTTAAAGCTCAAGAAAGTTGCAGTACTCCAAGCTATTTACATTGGCTACTCGATACCATGCACAACGAATAAATGTCTACAAGGCCACCATGTTATTAAATTGACTTCAATACCATTTCAAAGTTCCCAACTCCTTGCAGGAAAAGAAGTCACGGTAAAAGTTGAGGAGTACAGAGATCATAAAAGGGGTTATTCATGTAATAACCATGAAAATGATAGAACACTGCATTCTCTATTAAAATATCATACATCACTCTTTAAAAATCACCTGGAAAAACATCTGCCAAAAGGATTCTTGATATTGTCCAAGCTCAAGAAAACTATGATGGTCGGAACGTGGGAAGACATGGATCGAAGAAAAACAACCAAAATTGAATGCGATTTAAAATCTGAATGGGAGAGAAGATTTAGAGACAAAGCAAAGAGGAAAAGAAAGAAAAGGGTCCAGTGGCAGGTATGGAAACCACTGTCTGAAATTTAAAGGCAAGGAACGGTTTCGTTTTCAGGTTTTTGGGATATCATTACTGCAATAGCTGATATGTCATTGTCTCTCAACCGAAAATCTCCAATCATTTTTTTTATTTTTTTTTTTTTTTTTTGGACTTTTCAACAACCAAAGATTTCTTTAGAATATATAGAATGTTGCTGGAAATTGACTAAAGTCCAGTCTATGGGTCATGAATTATCTAGTACTGTTGCATTAATAATATTGTTAGCTTTTGAGGTGTAACATCATTGTTAGGAGCTAACAGTGGATTTGACATTTATAGCTTGTCATTAGAATTCAGTGCAACGATTTGATGGACATTAGCTCAAATTTTCAAGGGTGTTCATATAACTTCACAAGTTGCAGGCAGGAGACTAATTCACAGCAAATGTTCTTGTAGGAAGATTTCACTTTTGGTCATGGCATGGATACGTAGCAGTTCTTAATTTTTAGTCAAATCCAGCGGTTGTGTTTTTCTATCTTGGGAGGTTTGACGACAAGTAAACTAAATTGCAATGACATACGAGTCCTGATACATCTATGGGAAGAATTACAACTCTAGTTTTTAAGTTAAGGTGTCGTTTGGATAATGAGTTGGGATGACAGTTTAGAAAAATTATAATGATTATATGAGATGAGATAGTTTGGTTTTGTATAACCAAACCAGCCCTTAATCGTTTGGATTTAAAGATGTTAATTTTAATCACATCCACATATACCTCATTTCTTAAGAGATACTTCCATACAAGTCAAGAAGAGGATTTTAGCTTCAAGGTTCGGAGCTTCGGATTGGATTAGAGAGCAATCTGTGCAGATTCAGCTTCAAGATATCTACAGATCCTCTCCATAACCTCTCTACCCGTAGCACTATACTTCACAACCTTCTCTGCATATCGTTGCTCTGCCTTTTCCGCAATTGATGCCAGTGCTGGTAATGGCTTTATATGAATATTAGTCTCCTGCCTGCAAGTTGTCCATATTTTTGGATTATCTGGGTGGGGTTCATATTGGATCTTTTCCTCCACTTCAATGAACTTCTGAAGACTGACATTTCGGGAAGTGAGTTGCATCGACCGTGATTTGGCATCGACGATTGTTGTTTCAATACAGTGACAGACATCCTGACCGACAATTTTGCGTATGAACCATGGTCCAGGGAAATGGACAGTGACTGCACGAGCGGTGTAAAGCTTCTTAGATATAGGGTCAACCTTACAGCTTAACGTGTCAACTTCAAGGATATGGGTTAATATGTGCCTGTTCTCATGGTCAGTAAACTTGCGATAAGATGCAGAAGTTACCCGTTCCCATGGGTGCTTGTAAATGTACTCTTGTGTGTATGCTTTGACCATCGCGTTTTTGTTTTGGCTTCAACCTGATAAAGAAACGCCACATTAGATTACAACTGGAAAATGAATACCACATATTCAGGCATAGCCTGGTTTCCCACTTATTATTAGAAAGGACGAATGAGGGAAAACTACAAACCAAGAAATTATACCAAAGGAATGTGTGTTTAAAAAGAAGAGGACATTGCTCATTGAAGGATGCGCACAAAATTAGAAGTTCTCAGGTACGATTATATAGATTTACATACCTATAGCTTGGGAGGAAAGTGATACACACAAATTGGATCATCACAACTGTAGACGACATAAGATTACTGCACTAGTCATTCCAATCATAAACCTCAACAAAATGTGGGAAATAATACACTTTTCAACCTCCAACTAGAAGGTGTTTTATGCTTTGTGTTCAGGAATAATCATACATTGTCAGTGGACAAGGTCTTGGGCATGTTAATAAGGAATGAGTAATCATCTCTTGTAGAACTAGTTTTATGAGATAAGTTAGGCCTATGAATTTTTTCATGGTATCAGAGTTTGCCACAGGACGAATAGGGGCCCACACTACTTATCCTGTGACAAAAACCAGAAAAAAATATTGGCTTGCACATGAGGGAGGTTGATAAATAATCCTACATTGTCTGTAGACAAGGTCTTGGGCATATTTATAAGGAATAATCAATCATTTCTTATAGAACCAGTTTTATGAGATGAGTTAGACCCATGAATTTTTTCACATTATACCCAAACTACCAAAACTGATGCATTGCTCCTTCTAAGTACCAAAACTGAAAAATACCCTTGCACAATCCCAATTGTTAGTATGGATGAGAAATAGGTGACAAGGTACTATCTTGATTGTCAGAGCTTAACTTATGGTGCATATTGAAATTTCTTTGATAATTTGATGGTGCAATGAGTCAGCTTTGGATACAAAGTGTAAAACATGGAATGGTTGGACAGTGAAAGTGTATTTTTCTCAAAAAATATATGTTGCTTCTTAGCCAAGAGGGGCTGCCATGATATTAAAAGTGCCTTGAGCATAGTTTTCTCCACCTTATTCCGTTGTACTGAATAGCCTACAAGAAAGATGCTAATCTGCTAGAAAAGCTGTACACATTCCAACCTAGTTTGTCTTTTTCAATCATTGCAGACCCACAAGACAAAGAAACGGACATTCGAAACCTTCCCCAACACCTCCAAGAAAAAGTAAAATGGCCAAATTTCTAATAAACAGCAACCAGTTGGAAGGCAATCCGAATCTTAATATAATCTTCACACAAACATAAAGTCGCACCGATGCATTAGATAAAGAGCTCTCTAAACCAGGAATTAAGTCCTGCAGGATCCTGGAACCCGTCATTTATCTTTGGTCTTTACCAAATTACGACAAGCTTTTATCTTGTAAATCATTCCTACTCATTGTTGCCCTTACAAATGACTTAAAACCAACCAATACACCCCATCCAATCCAACGAAAAAACAAAAATGGCAACACTTTCGAACCTCCAACGGTTTTAAAGATACCTAAAGATCCCTTTTTTCCGTGTTCTTTATTACTGCAAAAGAAGGTGAAGTATGGACTTACTGGACTAGGATCAATTTCATTGCAGGTTGTTGATGCGACAATACCTTCTGAGTTATTTGCACGATGATTTCAACACTATGTTCAAAGACTAAGACCAATACAGACTTGTGTTTGGTCTTCTAACACAATACAAGTATAGTTCAACGAGAGCAGACCAGAAAATATAGTAAATAGAGAGAAAAGAACAAAAAACCAAAGCAGAGGAGGAATGAAGGAAATGTATATAGCGAAAGGAGCATACCTCAAGAATTTACGAAGAGTGAATGGCAGTCCAGGAGGAAGATCTCAGAGAGAGAGAAGGTCAGAGGAAAAGTAGAGAGAATAAGCAAGAATATGCCAAAGGCATGTTTCCTCACAGGCAAAATAAGATGAGTAATGGAAGAATATACAAAATTCGAATATTCGTAGTTGTATATGCATAGTTTGTGCATTTTCTTTTTCAAATTAGAATTTATACGAAAAAATTATTTTTGTGATAATAAATTTTATTCTTTTAAATGAAATATGCATGATTTACAAACATATAATTGTATCATTACTCATGTTTCTTTTTTAATCATTTTGTTGGCGAGAAGTTGAGAACACGTTAAGAAATTACCTCAAGTCCTAACGTATGGAAGAAGATGAATTCAGCAAAAAGAAGAAAGAAAGAAGCAGTCTAGAAGAAGATGAGTAAGGCTAGAGCTGCAGAATTTCTGAACAGGTCGACTGGCATTCGACGGTTCAATAGGCGTGGAAAAAGATAAATGTTTTGACTTTACGATTATTTTATAAATAAATTTATGATATGGCTTGATGACTTGGCGTAACCCGCGGCTCATGCCATTTTCATATTAATTAATTTATAAATTTAATTTTTTTCTCTTCTGAAATAATCATAACTATATCTAATTTCAAAAAAAAATCTTGAGAAAAATTTTTAATCTAATTTTTAATGAAGTTTATTGAGAAATTTAGTGAAGTTTATGTTTAGAATGATGGGGTGGGGCGGGCGGGGGAGCAAGGTACGGCCCCCGCTGCCCAACCCTATTTTGATTAAGGTTAAGAGGGTAATATGAGAATTTTGTATTTTTTTTTTTAAATTTAAAATATTATTTTTTAATTTTGAGATTTGAAAAAGTTGAATTAAGATTTGAAAAAGTTGTATTGAAATTTGAAAAGGTTGAATTATTTATTATATTTTGTATGGAAATTTGAAAAAAGTGTAATGATGAGATGAGGTGAGAATTTTGTGTGAAATGAAACTTCCAAACCTATCCGGAGGTCTACTTAATCAAGTTGTTAATGCTTTAGGGAAGTTCTCGCTTTTGCAACCCAACATTGAAACTTAAATACAAGAAATTGAGAAAGGAAACATTGCAACGGTTGGTAACGGCCACCATGCAGCCTTGTTTCTTGTCCAATAATTCATCAATTCTTTCAAGGAGAACAGCTTCCAGTTGAGTCATGAGCAGTAAGAAGGTATTATACAGCTCCTGGCTAATCTTTCAGTAGGAATTGGCATGATCATTTCCTGGATTATGGGGTCAGATTAATCAATCATATACTTATCTCTACAGCATAAAGCATCGGATAGCTCAAACCTCCAAAGCAAATGGAAAACGCAGGAGAACAAAATGTCCCAACGTTACATATCAGTTTATACACATTCAGCCAATACACGGGAAATTCAAGGCTGAGCCTCTATGGTGTTACACTTTCACATTCTTCTACTTTATACTTCAAAAGAGCTTACAAATCTTCGACCTACTAGTAACCAAGATTGAATTGAAGCAGCTGAATTAGAGGGAAATCCCGCTAGATTCAGCTTCAAGATACTTACAGATCCTCTCCATAACTTCTCTACCCTTAGCACTGTTCTGCACAAATTTTTCAGCACAACGTTGCTCTATCTTTTCTGCCATTGATGCCAGTGCTGACAATGGCTTAATCTGAATGCTAGTCTCCTGCCGACAGATAGTCCACCCATCTGGATTATCTGGGTGAGGAACATACTGAATCTTCTCTACCACTTCTACAAACTTCCGGAGACTGATATTGCGCGTATTGAGTTGCATCGACCGTGATTGGGCATCCACAACTGTTGATTCAACACAATGGCAGATATCCTGGCCGATGATTTTGCGAACAAACCATGGCCCTGGGGCATGGATAGTGATTGCTCGAGTGGTGTAAAGCTTCCCAGATTGAGAGTCAAGCTTTCTGTTCAATGTGTCAACTTCAAGTATGTGAGATAATGTACGCTTATTCTCAGGGTCAGCAAACTTGCGCCAAGATGCAGAAGTCACCCGCTCCCACGGGTGCTTGTAAACATACTCCTGAGAATATGCTTTAACCATTATGTTTTTCTGTCACTCTTCACCCAGAGAAGGAAACTAAAAGTTAGTTCACTAATGAAGGCATAGCTGCAAATCTTTGGGTTAAGTTGACTTGTGGTTGAACAAAAGTTCATACCAAAACATATTCATCAAAGAAAAGGGACTCCATAATCTTAGGGAAACCCCTTTCCCCCTCTTTTGTGTCTATTTCATAAACCTACAAGCCCAGAGGCCAACACATATGGTTCTCTAGTTTCAAATCTTTTAGTGCCCATGAAGATACTTAAAAAAAAAAAAGGAAAAAAAAAAAGCTTAAAAGAAGAAGCAAGCAAAAGAACACAGAAACTTGTCAAATCAGATGCATTTAAAGAACACAGAACACCTCATAGTTATACAGCTTATCAAACCAGAGGCATAAACACAATTGAGTATACCTTTGATCAATAATCAATTACCCTATCCCTATCAATAACATCTCAGGAAGAATTTTGTAAGACCTGGTGGTGAATGAGATGCACATTGTTTATGAGGAAGAAGTTCTTTTTTGATAGGTAAGATAAAATTTTATTGATTGAAAACTAGCTCTGTTACAATCAATGACAGAAGCCCAGGAAAGTGGTGCGTTGAAGAAGAGTCTTTTAAGCTCGTGCAAGGAACACTACGATTGATTGTAACAGGGCTCCGATTGTAATAATTCTAAGGAGTTCTGATTGTAACCTTAATCCAACATTTTGGAGTATAAGTCCACATGTGACTTGAGTTTTCCTTAAATCGTTATAGATGGTATCAAAGCTGGGTTAGCCAGAAGGGTAGGGCTTGAGTCATGCCATGTATAGCGGAATTATTTGACAAGGACATCATTTTTTTTATTGGCACCAGGTGTCCAAGAACAGCGTCCCGACTAATCCTAGGGGTGCACAGGCGACAAGGACATCATATATTTAAGAGGGTAAATTATAATACCTCAGATTTAGTATGACATGTTGATAAATGGGATCCTATATTACTTGAGAGAGAGAAGTTCTTGGGATTTACAATGATTCCAAAGGATTCCATTTGTAGCATTGACTAGTCTTTTCAGAGTATAAGTCCTTACGTGACTAGGCCCATTAGGGCTTTACATTGGTCTATTCGTTACAGAGTCACTTTCACAAATTGAAAAATCCAAATTAGACACAGAAAAAAGCAGCCATCATTCTAAACACAAACTTCAATAAATTTTCAATCAACAACCATGTTCTCGTAGTGAGCCACCAGCTCTGCTCATCATTATGATAGTATTATGATTTATTCTTTTTTGTCCAGCTGAAAAATGTAACACTATTTGGGCTGGATGATAAAAATTAAATATATTTACTTTCCCTCTTATGCTGATTAAAATGTTTCTAAAAGCCAAAAAAAATAAAACCTTCCAGGCTTACCACTAGAAAGGAGATGACAAATCTGATCATTGTAGTCACTGCAAAATCATTCAACTCTATGCTCAATCACATTGCATATGGAATCCGACAAGAAATCTATTACTTCGTGCGAAAGCTAATCAAAACATAGTTATAGCTGATTCTTCTTTATTGGTTTGGGTAGGATAGTTCTTTTTTTAACAGCACAACTCAGTACCTCAGAAAAAAGAAATGGAAAATAATAGAAAGTACAAAATTCAAACCCAATACGGACCCAAGACAAATATTAGAAACGCACCATTTAATTATTCGTTCGTATTGAAATGAATTTATTAAAGCAAGCACCTTGTTTCAAAAGCGCTTCAAACTTTGTACTTTGCTCTTACAGAAACCCCAATAAACACTAAATAACCTACCCAATAACCAATCAAAGAAGCAAATAATGTAATTAAGTAGCATTATAGACCGTTTTTCATCGATTTTCTTCGACTAAATTACTTGTTAAAACAGAGAAGAGAAATGGACGACTTATTCAGGTAAAAATGGAAGCCCCAATTAAGATTAAAAAAATTAGAGCAGATAATTATAGATCTGAGAGGGTGTACCTTGAAGAGTTTAGTGGTTTCAGGTGTCGCAGTCTCGCAGACGAAGGAATGAAATGTCCACCTCCGAGGATTGAACGCAGGGAGACACAGATGATGGATTTATAGATCTCTTGTTAAACATACAACCATGGGCTTAGCTAATGTGTATATATATAGGCCCAGTCGTTGGGCCACCGCCAGCTCATGTAGCCCATCATGTGTACAAATTAAATGCGTTTCTTAGGATATTGGGCCTGAGGCCCAGATATGCTATATTTCAAGGGTCATCGGCGTAAAAGTGAGATACCCTTCATTTTGCTCATGTAGAATCGTAGATATCCTTTATCTGATCAAATTTGACTTGGTTAGTTGATTGAGTCCCTAGGGTTTTTGCTCTTGTTAACCCCAACTTCAATGAATACCTTAACTTCAGAGATAAACTGCAAGCCATCATGCGCACTAAATTTGCTCCAAAATTATCAATAAATGTTGTAAGTATAACTCACTTCATGTGTCTATCTCTTTCTCACACTTCAGACACTAAAATTTGAGTAAGAACTTGAGGAGATATTTTTCATAATTGTGGTGAGTCAAATAGAAGTATAGATTTTTGAGTCTCAATTAAGAACACCGAAACTTTCGATGCAAACAATTCCCCCATCAAAGAGCAACCTCAAAAACATCCTAAGAAGTTTTGCATCGATGCATCAAAGATCAAACTGATATGTATACTCACTCAGCTTAGATTCCATGAATATCATTACTCTATAGTCCATAATTCAGAGTTGGAATTGAAAAGGCAGGCCCCCCAAGTTTGTGAATTTGAATTAGCCTCGATCGATTCTCTTCAACGGTATATATATATTATATACCAACCTAATTTAATGGGCTTGAATTGGAACAGCAATGGATACCCACTTTTGTAATGCAAGGAAAAAATCCTTCAGTCAGATGGTCCCTAAAGATTGTCTGCACCGGATTCGAACCTTAGAATTTTGAGGAAGCATACCACCAAACTAAGGTTTTTACCGCTTGAGCCACCTCCTAGGGGTTGAAGTACTCCTTAAAGTCATAGAATATTCTATATGAATTATGTTCCTACAAATTTTAAACAAAAATGAAGGATATCACACGTACAGTAGTAATGCCATTGGTTTCAAATTTCAAGACCATTTCTGCCTTTTCAACACGCAATATTTGGCGGGGAAAATAGATATGAGGCCCATAAAATATAAGGCCCAATGTTAGACTAGTAATGAAAAGTAATAGTAGTGATTATGGCATCATCATAATAATACATGCACATACTACAGCCTGATCATTATATGCATTACTACTACTACTGGCAATATTGTTGGTAATCTTTTGCAATGATATTATACTTGAATTCCTTTGGGCCATCAATGTCCAAAGCAACAACGTACCAATAATAATTAAAAGAAGAGAAAAATAAATATATAAAATTAAAAGGAAAACTCCACCCTTTTATCTCCTAGCTAGTGTGTTCATGTGAAGAGTCTTTTCAGTATTATTTACATATATTTGAAAAGACTATTGCATAAAAGAAAAAAAAAAAAGGATATGACACATACATGCATGCATGCTATCTTTGTTCTAACTACGAAAAGGACTCATCATCTCTAGATAAATATATTTGGAAATCTTTTAGATATAATATATTGGCCATAGTATAAAATGTTGAGAAACATGAATTAATTAATTCAACCCAAAAGGTTGATGAGTATACATTTTGGATTTAATCTCTGATACTTCAAGGGTACATATATATGATTGATCATGATCTTATTCATGTCTTACTATGTTGGTGCGGTGATCACTACAAGAAAAACGAGTATTTATAATGAATTATTTGCGACGAGAATGACTATTTACGATGAAAACAGACTCATTTTAGTAGAAAATCATAATCATTTTCGTAAGAAATAGCTGGCCACAAATAAACAGTTTTCTTATAGTGGGTATTATTTATCAGTAATATCTAATGATCGATGAGTAATTCTATCAAGCTACATTAATGTAGTGCGCGCGATAAGAATAAGATAAGAGTGTGGTACTATAAGACAATTTATAAATTAATTCCAATAGAATATATACAAATGATAAGTATTATATATATAAAGAGAAAACCTAAAACTGAAAGAAAACAAAAATTGAAAACAAAAAACAAAAAAAGTCATGATGGATAATAATATATGCTATCATTTTCCTGTAAATAAGCACATAAGTGGAATTTTACAGGTATGTGGTAGGGTCCCCTTGGTGATTCCTGACAACATGGTGCACCAATTTGAGCACAAAAGAAAGAAAGAAAAATAAATAAAGTAATGTAAATATGAGTGATGGCTACTTTAACCATCATTGGAGGAGCCTTCAAGTAATCAATCCAAAGAAATGGATCGAAGAAGTTATTATAGAAAAATAATTCATCCCAAGATCATATAAGATGCATGCATGGATGGATCATATTGATCGAATCATGTATTTCGATCGGCAATTTCTTCTTGATCATTAAAGACACAAAGAGATCATCATGCATTCATGGTGGCCGAGGAGGCTAGCTAGCTTTATATATATAAATAAAATTAATTATTTATTTATGTGCTAGATGTGTATATAAATAATTAATTTTCTCCGTACGTACAAAAATTAAAGAATTTTGTGGCTTTGTGCTCCTTTCGGTTTCCACCATATATATAATTTGGTATCTTTCTACCGCACAATCACATGCATGACCAAGTGATCAGACACAGTGGTTCCCACTTCGATTTGCCTTACCAAATTGCACCCAACGTTTCTTTGAATCAAAGAACACCATGGGGCCTCTTCTGTCTCCTTAATTTGTGACTATCACTAGTGTTAAAATATATATACAACAAATATATCATAAAATCATGGAGTATGAGAAAGAAATGACACTAAAATTGAATAATATCTGAGTAAATATTATTGTACGTTAATTTATTATAAGGTAGAGATAATTTATATATCGAATATTCTAAGTACTAATATTCTTATAAGAGCATGCATGATTGATATTTAAGGTTTATCAAGATTTGGACGCGATCAATTGAGATCACCGGTTCTTGAAGTTGAATATTTCAGCTGATCATATATATTAATTCCATGTAAATTAAATACCAAAACTATATATTAATTATTCGAAGAATCTTTGAAAAACTCCAACATAATTAAGATGATCATGGATCCATATATATATATATCTCTTCTGGGTGTATTTAAAATATATATAGATATACAAAATGTGGTGCTCTCGATCGAGTTATAGGCCGGCGACTTCCACATGAACACGCACTCACATAATGACCCTAGCTAGTCTTAATTTGTTGGTCATGTTATGATATTGATCTTAAGAAATAGTGTTTTGGCCCTTTAGATACTCAAAGCTGAAATTAAGTCTCAAGAATTTAATATAAAATAAAGGGATTTCATGATCTTATAGATGGTGGAAGAATGATGGCCGACAAAGCCATCATCAAAGCATTCACAGCTTTTTTCTTTAAAGTACATACGTTCCAAACTTTGACATGGGTGGAGGAATATAATTAGTAATTTTTTTTTTTTTTCTTTCCTTTCCTTTTACTTTGATCTTAGGTGGAAGCTTACATTTTCTCCAACCTAATGATGGCCGACAGGAACACATTTTATGAAACTTCAAAAGTAAATTTAAAAAAATAAATCAATGGTGGGGTTATTATGTCTCCAATAGTCGATAGAGGCTCATGAAAAGATGGCCAAAAAGAAAATAGTTTACAAGATTTTGTGTAACCTAAAGTTGGAAGATATGGGGTTTTATGTATATATATATATATATATATATATGGATCCTTTTCCAAAGTATCCATTGAATATGGTTGGTGAGCCTGCCCTCCCAGCTATTAGCTAGCTAGTATATATTAACATTACGCTCATGACACTTCGCCTAGCGCGCAGCTGCTATGTATGCATGCATGCCACCATGCATATAGGACTTTGTTTCCCATGTCATGATATATAAGTCATGTATATATCCTTTAATTTGCCGGGAAGTTGGAAAGCTGATGAGGGAAATATATGTATATAACGCAACCTGGCTATAAAGAGATTCATTCTCATGAGAACATATATGAAATATATATGATGCATGGTTGTCTGTTTGCAAGAGCTGTGAAGCACTGATTAACCTGCAGCAGCTTGATTAATTAGAGCTAATTATTTATTAAAGCTCCGTAAAGCTAGGGTTTGCAGTAGTACGAGTACTAGTAGTACTGGCATCATTTTAAAACCCCTCAAAAAGTCGAAAATCATTGATTCACACCAGCTAAGATCTTATTATAAGGTCAACTTGTTGTTCCAATATCTTTCTGAGTAGTATTTGAGCAATAATATTAACCATGCATCCTCAGTTTTTAGTGCGTTATTATTAATAAATACATATATTATTGTATTTTTTATATCAGTAGTGTGTGTGTGTGTGTGTGTGTTATATATATATATATATGTGTGTGTGTGTGTGTGTGTGTGTGTGTGTGTGTGACATCATGCATGCAGAAAGTTAATTTGGTTTTGAGTTAAAATATTAATGTGTTAGCGGGGGGCACATCGCTGGTTAATTTAAAAATTAATTATTGGAGAAGGTAGCTAGGAAAGATCATCAGTGGTAATTAATTGATTGATGATTAATTAGAAGGCCTTTTATAAGGCTACGGAAACTGATCAATTATAATTTAAGTTGCATATATAATATTCATGGGACGGACGTAGCTACGTACTAATTCATGTATTATTAATGCATGTACGTATTAATTAATGATCTTATATATATATATAATCAAGCAACAGCCTTTTTCTATTCATGTTAAACTCACAAAAAACATGATAAATATTGTAAAAACTAGCTAGCTAGAATATTAATATTCTCACATTATTAATCTATTAATGTGTTGAAAAACTACGCACGCAATTAATCTCTTGACCACCATATATATATATATGCAAACATCAGCTCATCATCATCGATCATGTAATTCTCGATCGAGCGTATTATATATAATATCTATACTTGATAAAATTGAGCAGATAATATTGGGATGGTGATTGTTTGACAATATTGCCAATTGAGTCATGATCATTAATTCGACAAGCAGTGCATGGGGCATGGGGCTGTGGGAGTAGGGGCGCCACACATTTTAATCCATGCTTGTGAATTGTAACAATCAACAAGACTTGAATCTATATATATATATATATATATGATGGAAATGTCTATACATGATATATATATATGGTCTAACCTAGCTAATATATAGTAGTACTACCTTTATAGCATGATATGTCTTGCTCAATATTAATGTTGTCGATCCTAATATATATTATCTATGTATATGTTCACACATGACAGCGCCCGCCCAAAGCATAAATGCTGGGGTACGAGTTCACATGCTACTTAGCTTGATCATGAATATCGTACTCTAAACCGACAATATTGCATCGATTCCATTTGGTTTCTTGAGTTTTTTGAAAACGTACAGATCATCAATCTCTAAAGGTACGTTTTAATTAAGATAATTAACTACTAGATTCTTATAAAGTACCCATGTAACATAATTTTTTCTAGGATTTTTTTTTTTTTTTTTGCAAAACGGCATCAAAGCATAAATAATATCTCAGAGAATCTCTAAAGATAATAAAGGATGCATGCAACATGATGTCCTAGCCTCTAAATTTAAAGCTAGAGCATATATTTCAAACGTCACATATATATGAAACTAGTTCAAAGATTGGCGAGCCATTAAAAAGGAATTAGATACCAACCATATATATATATATATATATAAAGTTAGTGTAGATCATCACGCAATGTTATGGATCGAGGGTTTGATCCACCAGCACCCACCTAACATGCACCCAAACCACCCGTCTTACCATATCAAGAATATCATGAATGTTTTTTTTTATATGTTTAATTAAATTAAAGCTATCTAGCTAGCTAGCTAAGTTCAAGTTAAATGTGTTTCCCCAAAAATACTATTTTGTTTTTATATATGTTAATAATATTACCTAATGCATGCCGTTAATTATATATGCATGCATGCATGCATGCCACATTCATATATGCTAGCATTGGTATTTTCGACAAGCATGCAAGAATGAAACACTAGAGAACAAATTGTGAAAAAGATATATATATATATATATATAGTTTCCAAAATGGCCTGGACACCAAAAACAAGTAATTTATAATTTGTTTAGGGTCTTTTTCTTCTTTTTTATTAATTTGTTAAATTCGCGGTAGAGGTTAACCAATGTTTCATTAATTGTTACATTATCTTCATGTGACATGAGTTTCCACTTTTAACGATGGTAAAAAACATTTCAGTTGTAGATGCAGTTAAATGTCGCTAATGCATGCATGCGGCCTCTGATCATGCATTCATAAAGTACTGCATGTAGATCATGACTTTGCATGCATACATGCATCGATCAGCACCTTTATTTTTTCACCGAATGGTAAAATCAAATCCTTACATTAATGCCCAACACTCATAAGTAGTCAAACAATTAAAACTACTTCAACTTTGAAAAGGTCGAAAAAGAAACGAAAAAAAAAAAAGGGTAAGACTAAACTAGCTAGCTGCTAGGCTAAGCTAAAACGAGCTAGTCATGTGTTATTGGATCCCCTAATCACTACCATACATATACAACTATATATTATATTATTTAATTTTAAGCCATAATTACTTTGTATTTGGTATATTTGGTAGATAGTGATCTCCTCATGTATTTGGAAGAACCCTAATTTATGAAAATCAGTTTCGATCCATCCCGTTTGCTAATATAATTCATTTATTACAAGAAAATGAGCATTTATAACGAGTTATTTTAAACAAAAATGATTATTTGTGATGTTAATAAACTTATTAATTTAACAAGAAATAATTTTTCAACATAAAGTTATAACTGTCCACAAATAAGCAGTTTTTTTATATTAATTTTTCAATTAATATGTAAGAATTTTCCTAACAACAATGCCCAAGTGACTATTATATTTACATTTGTTAGTCATCATTAAAAAAAAAAAAAATCTTTTAGATATGTTCGTTAAGCACGGATCTATTTATGAACTATTTTAATGGACAAAAATATAGTACTTGGGCGGCTTGACTTGATCTCTATATATTTCAACCTAATTTAAATTTACTTGTATATTTTTTATTCCACTACAATAAAAACGGACTTTTGCAACAATTTATTGCAACTAAAAAATTATTTACAACCAATTTTAATTGTAAATAGTCATTTCTCTATAATTAACTAGTCGCAAATAAGCAATTTATTTATAGTGTTGGTTCATAAAAACCACATTCTTATATAATTAATTAGGTTACATTAATCAAGAGCTAAATGAATTGGGTCATCTACTTCTTCCTTAATTGCTTGTTCCTTAATTCATGAGCCCCAAAACCCGGCCAATTGATTAATTAGATGCTTTCCTGAATTTCATAAACTTGCTCAAACCAAATCAATTATTGATGGTTAGCTAACCCAAAGTCAATATTTCCTTTATATATAGTTTAGGTCCAAGTAATGTTCTAAATCAAGGGGATAGATCCTTTCCTCCATTTCAAATAAAATATATTACATTATTTTTTTAATATAAAATATGAGATATTTTGGTTATTATTTTAAAAAGTAAAATGACCGAAATAATTCATATTTTACATTAAATAGATACCGTCTATTTTATTTAAAATGAATAAAACAAGTAAAATGATTAAAATATATAATATTTTATGTATAATGGATAATTTATGTTATATACATAAACTAAAAACTACAAAAAAAAAATGAAAGAAACAAGGAATTGACAAGAAGTGACAACATTCCAACAACAACCCCCAAGTGCACGTTCGCATAGGCCTTAGATTATGGGAGCTCCCATGTGAGAACCGTACAAGAAAATTGTATTTCCGCCGTTGTGTTTGGCTCTATGCTATCTTTTCTTTATGTCTTACACGTGTGCCCACCCATTTGTTTACTTTGTAGAAAATTAGAAATATATATATTGTATAGCCTCTACTTTTAGCCAAAAATCATTGCATATGGCTGGCACTACCTCTAATTAAATCTCTAATTAAATCATGTCTCTCCTAGTACAGCCATCACCAACAATTGTACACAGCTGAAATCCAGCATTTTCATCCAATTGGCCTACTTTATTTGTATATATCCATATATCTATTTATATATTTTTTTTAAATTCTATATATCAAATTACTATTCTATTTTTATCTTACTATTTAAGATGTAATATATTTATTATCATTGTATAATTTTTTATTAAATAATTCTTTATCTAATTATGGAAGCAATATGTGATGTAATAATAATGATAATAATATAATAATAATAATAAATAATGTAAAATTTATTTAATCTGCCAATCTTTTATTTATTTAAATCTTAAAATTTACACAAATTTTAATGAGTTGTAATTTAATTGTTAAGATAAAAGAGTATTTGGACCAAAAGCAAATAATCATATACGAGTAATGTAGAATATATTATGTATAATATAGTCAGAAATTCTATTTATCAGTCGATGTGGATAATACACTTAATAAAGTTTTTATATGATATAATTTGATTTAAAAGATAAATTTTAAATTTTAAGTTTTATAGTTTAAATGATTTGAATGATGTGTTCTACACACCGACTTAAAAATAAAATAATTCATAAGACTTACCTTGTTTGAAAAACCAATTGACATCTTTTTAAATTTCATATTTGAATTGTTTGGTTCAATGTACAGGGATAGAAACATTATTAAGTATTCTTATGGGGTCTAAATTACTTGAAAATTTATACTAAGGTTATATTTGGATATAGAAATATTTTCATCTCATCTTATTATTATAATTTTTTAAAATTTTTATACAAAATATAATAAACAATTTAATTTTTTCAAATCTCAACTCAATCTCACTGTCTAAATGTGTCCTAAATGTTATAAAACTTTACATAATTTCTCTATAATCAAATTGCGTAGTTTCATAAAGTGATTTATTCTTGAAAAATAAAAATTAAAATTAAAGTTGTGGAAAGAATTAAAATTTGAATCCTTGAAATTAGGCCCGTACTTTTCATCAAAAATGAATAAAGACACGTCGCGCACAGTATCCCACCTATTAAAAAGGTGAAGATAAAGGCCGTGGAATGCAATAATAGTTCCGTCTGTTACTTTAAAAAGAAAATAAAAACAAGAAAAGAAAAGAAAAGACATTGCTCAGAGATGGAGACAAAAGACAAAAAGAAAAAGAAAAAGAAAAAGAAAAAACTTCGTTGAGTTTAAAAACTTTTGATTGATTAATATTGAAAAGTAAAACAAACAAACAAACAGAAAAATATATTTAGTACAACAACTAAAACGACAATAACTCACTCTTACAAAACCATAAACTACTTCGTCGAAAAAATAAAAAACAAAACAAATACCAGACGACAGAGAGAGAGAAAGGGTAGAGAAGACTGAACTCGGATAGAGAAAAAGAGAAAGCGGCCTATAAAAGCCAAAAACCAACGCTCAAAACCAGCTCTCTGTCTCGCTGATCTCTATCTCTCTCTTAAGTTCTGTCTCTTTTCTTCCTCGTTCTCTCTGTACAATGGATTTACCACCGCAACCCTCGCCGGAACTTCTCTTAGATAACCTTAGAGCTCTCAAAGTCCTCGGTAAAGGCGCCATGGGCACCGTCTTCCTTGTCCATGACAAGACGTCCGACCCTTCTGCCCGCTCTCCCTCCGCCCTCAAGGTCGTCGAGAAAGCTTCCCTCCATACCAAGCTCGACGCTGCGCGCCGTGCCCGATGGGAAATCCGGGTCCTTTCCCGCCTCTCCGACTCCTCCCATCAATTCCTACCTTCCCTTCTCGGTTACCTCGACACACAAGACTTCCTCGCCTGGGCTGTCCCTTACTGCCCCGGTGGCGACCTCAACGTTCTCCGCTACCGACAAAACGATCGCGTTTTCTCCCACGCCGTCATTCGCTTCTACTTGGCCGAGATCGTCTGCGCTCTCGATCACCTCCATCGCATGGGCATCGTCTACCGCGACCTCAAGCCCGAGAACGTTCTCATCCAACAGTCAGGTCACGTAACCCTCACGGACTTCGACCTCTCCAGGAGCTTATCACCAAGGACGGTCGCGGTCAAGACCTTCATTTCCACTGAGGCCGCCGAGGAACCACCGGATATTCGCCGTAAACACCGGAGGAATCTGTCACGGTGGATAACAATATTACCCGATAATAACAGCAAGAACAAGAAGGGCCTGAAGAAGGCCAAGTCGGCACGAGTCAGCCCGGTCAGTCGACGCAAGCCAAGTTTCTCCGACGGTGAACGGTCCAACTCCTTCGTGGGAACGGAGGAGTATGTGGCGCCGGAGGTGGTACGGGGCGACGGCCACGAGTTTGCTGTCGATTGGTGGGCCCTGGGGGTACTAACCTACGAGATGCTCTACGGTACGACGCCGTTCAAGGGGAAGAACCGGAAGGAAACGTTTCGGAACGTTTTGGTGAAAGCGCCCGAATTCATCGGCAAAGGCACGGCCTTAACGGATTTGATCGGACGGTTGTTAGAGAAGGACCCCACCAGAAGATTGGGGTACCTGAGAGGAGCGAGCGAGATCAAGGGACACGAGTTCTTTCGTGGTGTCAGGTGGGACCTATTGACGGATATATTACGACCGCCGTTTATCCCGTCCAGAGACGACGTGGACTTGACGGACCACATAACGACGGTAGGGCTTGACATAAAGGACTACTTCCAGAAATTGAGATCACCGCCGTCGTTTCCCCCATCACCGTTATCAGAGCGTCACGATACCGTTTCGTTACCTGAGTTCTGATCCAATGTGCTCGCTCGCACGTGTAAGAATCTTTTTTCTTTTCTTTTTTTTCTTAAAATTCTGTGTATTTTTGTGTATATAGAATAACTGTAGAACGTGAAAAAGGGCATTAGTAAAGAAGATTAGTTGTCGCTTAGCAATGATTAGTGAAAAAGCTGTATTATACAGTTGTTGATACGGTTATACGGTTATTCTTCCTGAGTTCCAATTCCCACGCGCCATATGTTCACGCTTTATTACAAGAAAAGTTTTATTCAGCATTCTTATATTATATTTTTAGAAGAATGTATACATCAGTTATTATTTAATTTTATATTTTCTATTTATAATTTTTTTTATAAGATGTGTGATCTTTTTATAAGATGTGAAATATGAGATGATAAATACTGACAAATAAGAATATTTTTTTTTTATTTTTTTTCATTTTTTTTCCTTCAATAGATATATAGTATAAGTTTGCTAAAGAGAAGAATTATTTTTATAATTTCCATTGCACGAGATTTAGAAATATACAATTTTTTATATTTATTTTTTATTTTTGTTTATTGGGCACACAGAACTATGCCTCTTTATAACCCTTTTTTGTTTTTTTTAAACTTGTGGCAGAAAATAAAATTCTTATATTTCTTGTGCGATTGATCTTGAAAGATTCTTATTTTTTGAAGTTCATTTTGGGTATAATGTAAGAAGACTTGAGGGAAAAGGTATTTGGTAGGGTCGAGAATTTGAATTAACATCATTTTACTCACTAAAAATATATTATTATTAATAATTATAATAATAAACACTGTTGAATCCGTGAAGAGTGGTAATACATCAAGTAGCTATTACTAAAAATAATTACAAGTTAAAGTTGGTGGTCCAATGACACGTGCTCATGCTGAATGGCTTCGAGTGTTGGAGCTTCTATTTGGTTTTGAGTTTAAAAAAATGAATGAGGTGGAAATAGAAAAATTCTTCTCATCGGTTAGAAAAATCTTTGTAATTTATTTTTTAGTCTAAATATTTTCTATAATTTAGATAATTTTTAAGATTAATTACAGCAAGATGGATATTCATGCTATGTCTATATTTTTCTAAATTATAAAAATACTTTTAATCGAAAAAGTTATTTATTCAATTTTGAGACCTTGAATTAATGGTCATGATAATTTTTACGGATTTCTAGACAGAGATGGGTGGGTTCATATGATTACGGGACAACGTGTTCTTAAATTACGGGCTATGATGGCAGATTATTGGCCCAAGTTTTAGCTTTACCTCCATCTTTCGTTCTTTTTTTTGAGAAGCTTTCCCTTCATCTTTGTTGTGAAAAGATGATATGTTACTAATTATTAAACATATATATATATAAACAATTAGTATTATACGAACTTTTCAAAAAGGGAAAAGATCGGGTAGGTTATGGTGCATGTTAACATGTTCCAGATCATGTTATTCAGTGCCACAATTACAAATACAAACAATGATCTTACCCTTGTCTCCCAAGCCATCCTCACACGTGAGATAATCTAAAATGAAAGCTCTGTAATGTATGTCAGAACAAAAGGACTTTTTATGATTTTATTTCAACAAATTATAAAACATATATATATATATATATTAGAAATAACAAATTATGAATTCATTTCAGTTTTTTCGCAGTTTCGCAAGGTAAAATATTAATAATGATATATTATATCTTTAAACCATCAAAAACTTATAGGAAAATGCTTGGGATTCCCGCCGGAACTTCCCGCTTCAAATTTTTTTTTTTAATTTTTTTTATTTAGTGATTAAAAATATATTTTTTAATAATATTATGAATTTTTTTCTTTTTTTAAAAATATTTTAAAGTGTTAAAAAATGATGTGAAATTTTTTTTTAAAAAAAATTATGTTTTTTCACATCATTTTTTTAACACATCATTTTTTAAAACTTTAAAATATTTAAAAAAAAATAATTCACAATATTATTAAACAACATTTTCTTAATCACTAAGTACAAAAAAAACTAAAAAAAAAAAGGATCAATCCCCCAGTGGTCCCTAGCATTGTCCAAACTTATAATTTATATCTTTTAGATCCGATGGTTTATAATTAGAAAAATAATATTTATAGTCATAGAATGTGTAAGTGTTGTGCAATCTTTTTTTTAAAAAAAATAAATAAATATGGGATCTACATAAAAAAATTAAATTTTTAATTGTAGATCTTACTCTTTTTCAAAAGGAATACACAACGCGTGCATAACCCATAACTGTATCTATCATTACCCAATTAATTATACCACTACACCTATTTTTATTATTTAACGGTTAGAATTTAATGAGTATGTCATATATTAGTTATTGGTAGAATGAAGATGTAATGTGTCAATCTTGATAATTTGACAGTGTAAAAATAATATAATATTAACAAAAAAATATAATATTTTGCCATGGAAATAAAGGTGTAAAAAAAATAGGTTCTAAGTTTTGAATAAAAGCAATGATCTTTTACCAAAAGTTCCAGCCTTTAAAGTGAAAAGGCCAAGAATTATAAGAAGAGAGGCCTTCCTTCTTTTTTCTTTTTGGATGGCAAAAGAAAATAGTTTTTTTTTTTTTTTTCCTTCATAAAATGGATTAGGATGTTTGATTTTGAGACATTAATGTACACATATATATTGGAAGTTTTTGAAAAATGATATTATGCAATTAATTTTTAAGGTTTTATTAAAATTTGTATATAATTAAAATGAACCTTTTATGGATTAAGTTTAAACACATATGACAAATTAAAAGTGAGAAGAAAAATAAAAAATAAAATGTAAACCCCCATATTTGATTTGAAAAAACCAAACACATTGGCCGCCCTCCCGTTTGTCAAAAGCAATAATAAATAAAGTCTACAAATGTTGGCAACTTTGTAAACTTGCTTTTAAGGAAAAGACTCAAAAGAGGATGCAAAGGTATTAACCTTAAGATAAGGTTTGGATATTAAATTAATTCTTGTGATTTGCAATCGTCCTTTTATATATATATATATACATATATGTTTTAAACTTTATACTTCAAATACTTTTCATTTTGATAATTTTAGTCGTTATGTTAATATTTTACAAAAAGCTCCACGTCAGCACCAATGATGTGTCCCACGCGTCTTTTCACATAGCTTATAAAAAAAATTAAATAATATTAAAAATAAAAAGAAGACAAAAATCAATAAAAACCTAAAAATAAAAAGAGTAGTGCACAACTGAAGCCAGCAATGGTCGCTGTGCGTGCTGTCTATTATAAATTTATCTTTTTATTTTTTTTTTCTTTTTTTAACTTATTTGTTTAACTTATTTAAATACTTTTAAAAAATAAAAAAACGTACAAATATACTAAAAGTTACTTTCTTAATCATTAAATAAAAAAAATAAAAAATAAAGGAAAAAGCTATTTTGCTCTCCCAATTGTACCGCTTAATTTGACCGCTTGCCAAATTTATTTATTTATTTATTTTTACTTAGTGATTAAGGAAGTGATTTTCAGTATATTGGTGTATTTTTTTATTTTTTTAAATATTTAAATATGTTAAAAATGTGAAAAAAAAAAGAAAAAGAAAACCCAAAATGTGAAGAGCGATAACTTGAGCAAGGCAAAATAGTCCAACTCAAAAATAAAATATATGAACAATCAAAATGAGGGGACAAACTTATGCTACATACATTTCTCAAATAAAAAATGGCATAGTCAGCCCAGGATGCATCTAGTTGTAGGGGCCCTACCCACCCCTAAACAAGTGAGTAGCTTCTTGCCCGTAGCCTGGGCAGGGTAGCAATTCATAATCTACTCATCACCGTTGCCATTCCTATCCCACTCGTACCCACTGAACGGACATGTAGGTTGTGCAATCTATCTTGTTAGATCTATGTTGGGTTTATGTAATTTGGAGGTTTGATTTCATCACTCGATTTAACAATCATTCATTATAGTTTTTTATTTATTTATAGAATTTAAATTAGATTTGGGCCAATAAATAGCTCAAGCTAAAGCGAATATGATCAACCCTCGTGGAGGTTTAAGGGCTTCACCCTCGGCAAAAGTTTTTGACCCATTTTTTCACTTAAAAAATGTTAGACGGAAAGTTTGCTTGACGTTTGTAAGACAGAAAAGCTCAGATAGAGAGTTCGCTCAAGACTCACTTGACACCTCATCAAGCGAATAACGTGATAATTGAAAATTTAAGGTTTCTGTTGTATAACCCTATATAGAGATATATATATGTTTATTATGAACAGTATAACTGGTTTTGGAATAGTGTATTTTGCTTCCAAAGTATATTTTTTCATTTCTTAAGATAATAAAATCCTCTATAACTCTATAGACTTAGACACATTATCAAACCACGTAAATTTTTATATCGTATGATTGATTGATTTATTTATTTTACTTTCTTGCATCATTTTCACAACAATCTGCCCAACCAAATCAATGATTTTCAAACAATATCAACACATTAAAGAAAACAACATTAACAAATCAAAGGAAAATTAAACTCGTGGATCAAGGCAATTTTGCATCAAACAGTGTGTACTTGAGCTTTTAACATTTGCCTCTTCTTCTTTTTTTTTCTTTTTTCTTTTTTTTTTCTCTTTTTTTTTTTTTTTTTTTTTGCAGATAAGATGAGTTTAAAGAAAAGTTGAAAATTGAATAAATATTGTTAGAATATATTTTTTTAATATTATTTTTGTTTTGAGATTTGAAAAAGTTGAATTGTTTATTTTATTTTGTATGAAAATTTAGAAGAAGTTGTAATAATTAAATGAGATGAGAATGGTTGTGAAAATAAACGAGACCTTAAGTTGGCAATAGAGATGTGAGAAGAAGGAGACCCACGATGCGACCGTGGGGCATGAGAAGAAGGTCATCGTCCATGGTCGCGTCGTTGGTCATCGTCCACCCGAGCGTACCTGAGTTTTGTGAAGCAAACTAAGCTCTAGGTTGTGCCGAAATAGTACTTAGGTCATGTGATCCAAGCATTGTTCATAGGGGATTGTTATGTCCACCGACAATTCTCATCGAGAAATGTCAATTTCTTTGGTAACAAAGGATTTGAGAGATTGTTCTAATATGGGAGTAAGAAAATTTGGAGAAAATTTTCGAAAAAAAGGGAAAAAAAAATTATTACATAGATTTGGTGTGAGTTTGTGTTGTTGGGGAAATGAAAACGGCATAAAATAGAAACAAAAAATGTAGATGCTGTGAATGTTAATCCATAGAATCAGGTACTGCCGACAACTCAAGCTGTAACAAAAGCAGCAGGACGATGTTCCCCTGGCAGTACTGCCCCATAAGTTGATGAGAATTTATGCCATTTGTCGGCGAATTTAAGGCTACATGTTAGCTGTTCTTCTCGTGACTGTGACTTAAGAGGCCCACGGATTTACTATAATCCAAATGCAACCTTTGTCTTCTTCTTTCCTCTTCACAAATTAAGCAAAGATACACAACATGTACGCAATTAGCAAGCCTAGTCTGCATGCCCTTCATTTGTGAGGCTGATGGCCATGCATGGCCATGGGGAATGGCCCCTACTTCCCCCCTCCCTTTCTTGAAGGAACAGCAAAAGCTACCTTTCCCTTTCTTCTGTTCTCTTTTTCCATGCTAAGATATTTTCTCTTACTTCATCTATTTCCTTTCTTTTTTGTTTTTTTACTATGTTATTGATCTCTAAACGTCTTACTCATTGTTCCCAATGGGTATTACAACAGTGACCTCAAAAGAACACCCCGTGTCGGTCTCTTGATCATGTTTTTTGTACCAAAATAGCTGTGAGGAGCTTAGACCGGTTTGCTAAGCGAGAAATGTGTCGGTGCTCCCTTGAGCAAGTTTAGATATGTTAGTGTTCCATACGTTTAAGATTACATATTGTCTAATAATATTATTATGGATACCGCCTTTCAAATTATTTTAAATTTAAATAATTAAATTCATGATCGTCATTTAATACTGAACTAGATGACATGATATAACGAGATTCCGACTTCAAAAATTATGTATATTATATATGATTCTTTCCTCACCCTATTTATATATATAGTCAATAAAACTTGACCCCCATTGGTCAACTTGTTTAAGGGATTGCTTTAAGAAAGAGCAAGATAAAAGAAGAACGTACGTAATGTCTTGAACGACGCGATCTCAAGACTTGGCATTGACTCAATTGTGATCGAAAGCCGATCGAGAGTTTTGATCTATTGCTTAGATTGGAACAATAATTCATGATGTCAAAGTGCATCATGATCTCATTATCTTTGAAGGGGGTTTCCATGATCATTTTGAGCCAAAACCCCTTTTTAAGGATGAATATATGCTCCCCTTCCCCTTCCCCTCTAATTAACACGACCAAGCATAGAATTCCTTCCTCTGCAATTATGCAATAATTTGTTTTTAGGTTTTTTGACGTTCAACATGGCATCTTTCATTACCGATGAAGGCTCTTTTTTTTGTTGCATTTTCCTATGTTGTTGCATGGTCTAACAACATGAGATGTCCTAATTGACTAGTCAAGGGAACTCTTGCGGAATTTAGGCTTTAATGAATATCCTTTGGGGTTGATTCCAACGTTACCGGGTTTGAAACAACTTTTTGAAGACACCTTCCATTCGCGCGGTTTCTACTTCCTCTAGCTATATATGTAGCGATTTTTTTAATTAGGGTCGGTTATAAAGGTATTACTTTATGGGTTGAACGCATCATATATATATGGTTAAACGACCTAGCTAGTTGAATTAATACTTCTGGCCTCTTCCAAGTCCAACCTCAAAAATGGTTCACTTTTCAACTCAAAAAAAGCAGACACAACCAATATGTAGAGTAGCTCATAATCAATACCTAGCAAAATCACAACAAAAATGGGGACCTAGGGTAAATTATGGACCTTCCAACTTGTGAAAGAGAAGCTGTAAAGTTCTTAGTCGTTATTAATGTTAATGTGAAAATGTACTTATCTAATTAAAATAAATATTTGTGTTTTAGTAAATACAAATTAATATTGAAATTGATTCTAAAGCTGTAATCAGATCATCAGACAAGCCATCCATAGAGGAGATGCATTGCTAGCGGTGGGTTTTTTAGACTCACGATTGGCATGGGTCTCCATGGATATCCATGATGTGGGTGTATTGTGGAACTTGATCTCGATGTAAACTTTGTAAAGACCTATGATTTTTATAACATAATTGAAATAATTAAATTTATTTATTTCTATCAACTTAAGTTTTTTAGACAATAATTATTTAACATGATATTAGAACAAAGGTTCTGAGTTTAAACTCCAACTCTACATTTTAGCCAAATTTAATTAAATATATGTGTTGAACTCATTTATTAAGAAATTCTTTGGAATGTGATTTCTTCTTGAACTCAAATCCTTCCTCAAAAAACCCATCGTATAATTCGAGACCCGAGCATTGCTATTCATAAGCTCCACATACCACAATTATTTTTTATTTTTTTTTAGTTTTTAAATTTATTTTTTAATTTTTTTGGTTTTCTTCTTTTTAAAATAATGAAATTCTTCTACTCATCATCTATATACAACACATTTAATAAAAGAAAAAAATAATAAAAAATATGGTGTATAAAACTTATGAATATAATTTTTCTTCGAGATCCAAAATGGTGGATTGTCAGGGATCCAAATTATTGCAAAGTTGTATGACAGCTTACCCTAACTGGTGGCTAGCCCTTACTCTAAAGGGCAGTCGGCCATCCAAGAGGCAACTCCCCACCCTAAATATTGATATATATAAATATATATTTTTTTAAATTATTTTATTATTAAATCATTCTTTAAAACACGTTATCCACATAACTTAAATTATAAAATTTAATTTATAAGATTTACATTTTAAAAATTATTTTTTAAATTAAATTAAATCACGTAAGCAGATATGCTCTACATACTGAGTTGAAAATATAATTTTTCTTTTCAAAAAAGTGCTCAAGACGGGACGATATGCTTAGTACATGTAGCATTTTCCTAATGCAAAGTTGCTAAAAACGTTAGTATAGGTTTGGATCTACATCTGATAGGCAAGCCAGGCTACTGCAAGGACAAGTTGCAAAAGACAAGAAAGCAGTTGAAGCTTTCAAGAAACGGCCTACTCGGATACAGCAGCCATCAACAGAAAGTTGGAGAGCCAACAAAGTAGTACAAATAATATGATGTTGAATGATAAGGCTGGTTTGTCATCATGTGTAGATTCATATAGAGCTGCTAGTCCTCCTTTCCTTGAAGTTCAAGTACAAGTTGAGCCTTGGATGATACACGCTACCAAACAATATTTCTGGAAGCTTGGGCCAAACCATGCTCTCCAATACAGACAGAGCTAGACAATTTGGCATCAAGTGCTCAATTAATTTCAAGCATTAAGAAATAGACAACTCTTGCATACTACACCAAGCTATCATTCAGACACAACAGTGAGTCTTTTTCATGTCCCCCATAAACCAAACGTATATTCCAAAAATAAGAGTGGGATGCAACTATCGAAGGTAATCGGGCTTTTTGAAAGTAAGTTTCTGTTTATTTAGCAAACACTTTTGAGGGATTACAATGACATCAACTACACCCCGTCCCCTTGGATGAAGGGGTTTGCAATTTCATCAGTGCCATCAGTTGGGGAAACAAGCATCACAGCAGTGCCCCTACATACCTGCAATAGCATACCGGTGTAAAAGAAAATTACATTGTTTGTAACGTCAATGATAATTTCTTGTAACTCATCACTCCCCTACGTCCAAAGAGATCAATGGGAGTTCTAAAGTGATGATTACTCCCAATGTAAATGAAAATGAAAGAACATAACACATGGTCTAGAAATGCAATCTCATAAACATGACCCATCTAGAAATTCAATTTTATAAACATGACCCATCTCACTTTTCATGTATTTGCTTAGGGTATCCTAACAATCTCCATATTAACTGTAGTTGCCCCACACAAAACCCTTCTTTGTTGAATTCAAATCTACCCAAGCTCCACTTTATCCCTTTACAACCTGAGTCAGGCCCAAGAAGCAATCACCATTAATGGATTAGTAGTCTAACCAAATATGTCATCTACGTTCAGTGTCATAGACCTGCACTTTTGACTCAATATCCAAAACTGCATTCTAGTATCATATGACATTTGCATTATCAACTTCCAAATAAAAATAAGTTCCATTGAGGTGCGAATGAAATGCAGGTTATAGCACTGATTACTTCAAATGGGCACTATAACTGGGCATGCCCTTCATATCTACAATTTAAGGGAAAATATGCTGTAGGAGAAAGTGGTAACAGTAAACAGTAATCTTATCCAAACCTTTGAATACTCAAACTAATTGCAAAAGCTAATTACAAATGAATTTAAAAGTTCCATCAAAATTTGCTTCAGAAAATAAAATTAAAAGACATACTATTAGGCCAAGACGTCTAGTTTGATCAGTAGTCTTCAGAGGATCATCTGGATCTGCAGTAGCAGAAGTGGAAATAAATTTGCTAGCAAAGCAGTTGGCTGAGAATATAAATTGTTTGAAAGAAACATGTAGCCATCTATTACAGATAATTCCCACCAGCAGAGATATGGTAAAAGGTATTTACATCTTCACAACTTCAGAAACCGAAGCCATAGAAGAGCTTGAATCGGTTAGGCCCTAAAGTCACTGAAAAAATTTCTAAAGCGTTAGTTTATCTACATTTTTCAGTATTAATTTCTCATTATTTTGCTTATGTAACAGCCCATATTTTCTCAATTTAAGTGAGGGTGGGAATCCCACCAACAAGGCTGCATAATATGCAACATCAGTATTACATCCATTGTCAAGCTCTAATCTAATTTTCCAATTTCCTCGTGTCTGCAAAACTACACATGCATTTTTTTCTTCCAAATGAGCCACTTCTTTTATCTAGTTTTTCACAATGCCCAACCCTACACAACATAAGCTAGTTAAAAGTTGTTGTTGTACCCACTTATAAAAAAAAGTAGTCATACCCACATCTGCCACATATATGATAGGATACAATGGGATAGATATCAAATAATAAGAATATACATGAATGGAATGGGTATGACATCAATATATCTTAGGGAGAGGTTCAATTTTCTTGAGAATATAAGAAAAGTGACTTGAATGGAAAATACTTATAGTCTGTGGTTTAGAAAGTTATAGACCTTCAAATTTATAAATTCAAGTCAAACATGGATTATGGAACATATTCATGTATAAAACATATTTTTGGTTATTTGATATTTATCTTCTAACAATCAGTATATTATATATCTCTAGATATATTTATTTATGCATTGATTAATTAAATATCCCCCACCCTATTGTAAATAAGAAATTTCAAAAATCAACATATCCTATCATATCCAGTCATATATTCATTACCTGGCTTTCATAGACCATTAGCAGTAAGCATAAGATAAAATTCAGTTAAGTCCCAAAAGCATGTGCTCTGTACTTCGGGCTTATACCACCCAATTTCATGAATCCCGAGACAAAAATGGGGCAAATCTTATATGAAAGGAAATCAGGAGGCCACTATTATTAACCAAATTTAAATCTGTTTTTTGCACACTAACCAGCATCCTGCAATTTAAAGATGCTGTCGGAAAAAAGTCAATTGATTTATTATGGACAATATACAAGGAGAAAAGAAAAAACTTGTTTCAACTGAAGAATAGCTGACTGATTGTTCTGCTGACAAGAGACTAAATGGAGATTGTTTGTTTTCACCCTGGAGAAAATATTACAGGGAAAAGGAAAAAAAAAAAAAAAGGCAAACCACTGGCAATGATGTGCAAAGGAGTTTATACCTCTCAAGAATTCTACAGCTTCATCAAGGACAAGGTTCAGCAACTGGTCATAACCTTTCAAGGTTCCTGTGACTGTGAGAGGACATAAATAGCTCAATGAGATCACTAATTATGAAATCAAGGTTGAACCGAAGAAACCAAAGGCTGAAAGCACATAAGCATCACGTAAATACTTGAAGATTCCAGAAAATACATATAGATTGAAGAATACTGACTTAAATAAAGAGTAAAACACTAAAAGTCTGTTTCTCTAATCTTTCAACCTATGCCATGTCTCTCTTTCCCCTCCCTATTGGTGTGGCTCTGTGTCTCAATAAGATTCAGCGAGACTTCTTGTGGGGAGAAAATAGGCCACCTAGTCAAGTGGTCAAAGGTTTGCACCCCAGTCTTGATGGGAGGTTTGGGAATAGAAATTTATTTTTATTCAATAAAACTTTGTCAGGGAAATAGTAATGGCATTATGCTACGAAGAGGGAGGCTCAATGGCACTTGGTTGTGGATGCAAAATATGGTAGCATGTGGGCATGGATGGTGTTCTTAACTTCTTATGAGATGAACAGACCATATGGGGCCTGATTGTAGAACATTAGGAGAGGGTGTGTAACGCCCCATTGGAAGGCCCAAACCACATGGCCTATACTCCAAAAATACTAGTCAATGATACAATTAGAACCCCATTGGAACCTTATAAAGAGTAAGAACTTCTCCTTTCCAAGTAATGTGGGATCCCATACATCACCTACCCTTATACTTATCATATGGGTATCACAATCTCTACCCCCCCCCACCTCTTAAATTCTCGACATCCTCGTCAGGCCAATCCATTGTAGGTGGCACGGCTCAAGTCCCACATTTTTGATTGGGATAGGCTCTAATACCATTTGTAACGCCCCAATGGAAGGCCTAAACCACATGGTCTATACTCCAAAAGGACTAGTTAATTATACAATTGGAGCCCCTTTGGAACCTTATAACAAGCAAAAACTTCTCCTTCCCAAACAATGTGGGATCCCATACACCACCTATCCTTATCATTATCATATGGGGTATCACAAGGTGGGGGGACTTCTCTTGGTTCATTAGATATGAGGTGGGTGATGTATCTAAAATCAGATTTTGGTGCGATGTGTGGTGCAGGGACCAGCCCCTAAAGACTTATTTTCTGGATTTCTTCTACCTATCCCAATGCAAGGAGGCTTCGGTAGTAGAGGACATGTAGGTTTATGATAATATGCTCCATCGGAATGTTAACTTTATTCGTAACAGCCCATGATTAGGACATAAAGTTGTTCCAACTCGGCCAAGAAATTGGAGATGATCTCAATTGGTTTTCCTCATTCTTTGACAAGTTGTACTTCTTCAAATGAAGAAGATGTAGCGATGATCATATATGTTGGATCCCATCCAAAACGCAATCTTCAAGATTATATCTTTCATTAGAGGCTCATCCCTCCAGCTAACTCTCCATTTCCTCCTAAATGTATTTGGAGAAATATGCCTTTACGGGAAGCTATTTTTTTTTTGGGTGGCCCCATTCGGAAAGATTCTAACAACGAAGACTTAATAACAAATTGGCGACCTATGTGTGAGCAAATTGGGAAAGCATTGATAACTTTTTCTTTTCTTTTTTTTTTTTGGAGGTTGGGGAACCTCTCCAATGCAGAGCCCTTCAGACCCACCCCTGCAGAGTAAACCCCGGTCCTTTGCACCGCACCCTCGAAAGCATTGTGGGTGGGCTAGAGAATTATGGGAAGCGATGTTCATCACATTAGGAATTGGGTGGTGTTTTTTATTGGTTAAAAAGGAAATAGAGAGGGAGGGATCTTAGACCCAAAAGCTAATTGAAGATGAAAAGCATTTTCCTCAAGCATAATTAAGAAACACTGCCAAGTCAATTAAGCATTCTCAAAAAATCTTTTCAGCAATTTTCTTGGGGGCTATGTTACCCAATTTTTGTGCAGCATAAATGTTTTTGAACTAGCTAACGAAACATAATGACATAAGCTCTATCTCATTTTTAAAAGCCAGCTGTTTTCTTCTTTATTTTATTTTATTTTATTTTTGGAGGGGGGGGGGGAGGGAAGGGGAGTTTGTACCTCTATGTGTGTAATGTGGCTCATCAATGCTTGTGAAAGTATAATAATGATGATGATGACACTGACTTAATCAAACAAATTTCATAACATCAATACTGGCTTTCAGAAACCCAACAAGTATTAAGATATAAAATATTAAAGACTCCTATTATATATTTTTTAACAATTAATGCATTTTATTAAGAGCAAAAGGGGAGCAGCCCAATACACATGAAATATACAAAAGGAAACACCCAACTAACAAGAAAGGGACTCCGATTATTCATTAAACCAGATGGTATGAAATGAAAACAACAAAAGATTTTCAGCCTCAATTACGTTTTTTAAATTAGTAAAGCATGAATGAATATAACTCAATTTGACATATCTATAAGTTAATAACTTAAAAGAGATCACCATTAACCTTGTCTACCACCAGTAAGCTTGACCTGGACACCCTTATCAACAAACTTGGCAAGATCTAAAACTGTTTCTTTGCGGCCTGACTGCAGTAAAGAGATATAGCATTTTGTTTAGAGCAGTATGCAGTAAAATACAATATCCAGTGAATGCTCAGTTTAACAACTCATTATCAGTCACTAAAACTATGAAAGAAACCATCACTTTCCACTTTCAAGTCATGAATTTAGTAAGGAAGCAATGATAGTGACAGTAAGTTGGCTACTGAAACTCACGCTAAAAATCTGACTAAGGATGCAACTTTATAGGCTCACAAGGGAAGACAGATGTGATTTCAGGGCCTAGCCATGCACCAAAACTTAGATACATGAGCTCCACGTCTTAGGCCAAAACAATCCCAGTCCTCAGTTAGCATATCTACAATTGTTTACAGCTTAGCTGACTGTTAGGAGGTTTGCGTGATTTCTAAAGTTTAAATGTCAGTATTCATATTTATGGTATCTACAAATGGACCACAGTAAGCAGTGCTGAAGTTGGGCAATAATATGTTAACACTTAAGTGCTCCATTCTCTCAACTAAAATAGTCATTATAAAAAATGTGACTGTTATACAGTGCTGGTTCTAAAATATTCATGGAAGAAATGCAACTTCACTCTTCTTTTTCCCTTATTGGTTTGGTACATGCCTCCATGGGACTTGAACTCATGACTTTACCTTCCATCATATTCTTACACGGAGATGAGATTCCATTTGAGGTAGAGCTCAGTGGCAGAAATCTAATCACACACATTTAGCCTGACAGTAATAAACTTGGGGCTTATCAGGGATATCTTATATTTTCGTCTATTAACAGAACCTTTAGGATTTGCAGGTTTGATCTTTACTCATGACCCACATGCTTTGTCATTTCTTGCTCAAATAATTACTATATTTCATATAATTATTCACCATTCTGCTACATAGATCAGTTGTTTGAACTAGACACAGTTGCTTAACGATAATTACAAATCCACACCATGCAACATGCACGGTGCTTTCAATTTCAAACTCACCTTACCACCATTTGTCAGACCCAATGGCATGCAGTGACCAAACCCGAGTAGATTATAATGGATTCAGATGTATCTCAAACAGAAAAGAACAGGAAGCCTTTTAAATGCACAAGAACGGTCTAAACTTACCACTTAAACCGCACCTTGTATCTTGATCAATTTTTTTATAAGCAAAACAGTTTGAAGACTTTCCAGGTGCAAAGAGAATGGCCACTTTGCATATCATTCATGAACAGTTTTTATCAGTATCTTGATCCTAAATATATAAACAGATTCCAAACCTTAAAATTTCACACATAAGTCTAAAAAGACATGTTCAACAAGAAAATTAACAAGGGCACTGAAATTTAAACTTACCATACTATGTTCTTTGAGGAATTCCTCTCAGTTCTTCCGGTAAATGAAGGTAAAGTTAGATGAGTTGAATTCTAAAACCAAGACAGTCAATGCAGAACCTGCGACCACAAGACCATTTCAAAATAAGCATAACAAAGACATACTAATATCTTTCTGGTGATTTTCTGCGCTGTCATTCTTTTCTTTTTATAATGCATGAAGCAAATACGATGACCTCAGCTCTGTTGTAAGTAAGAGAGATGCAGCCAATCATTTGCATTGAAAAATTTTCTCTACGTTTCTGTAGTATACCATCAAAGACACATTCATTAAGAACTGAAGTTATTTTTCCCTTTCTTTTGTTCTAAACCAAATAATCAAACCCTAACCATTGATTTCCAAGCAAAAGACTTAAATCAAACGCCCACCAAGAAAATATCAAGATGAAACACGAGATACTGAAAATCCATTGATGACCAAGCACCAAACAGAATAAAGAACTCAAATCCTTCAATTTTTTAATCCTTAAAAAAAAACATTGAGCTGAGATCAATATATTAAAAAATCATTCAATTCATCTTCCATTAATAATTTGTCCACGAAGTAAAAACTTCCCAAGGAAAATATTCTACCATATTTTCACAGAAAACCTTTATAGGATTTGATACATTCTATTTCAACGGCAAAATATATTAAGTGAATCCTTTTCATTAATCTTAGATATATTGATTCAACTCCCATCTGTTTTTCTAATTAGCATCCATCGACCATAACCAACCAAATATACGCGAAGCTTCAACGGTTACGTATGAAAACGCAAATTCCAAGAAACAGAAGCTTCTTCCAAACAACTTAAAATGAAGATTTTTTTTTTTTCTCTCTATTTGAGTTGCCATATAAACAAGCAGAGGGTTTGGTACGTGCATAAACAAAAAAATTATACAACCATAACCGAGAGACATAAAAATTTTCCCGTATCGAACCTCTTTGGTAAAGGTCGCGAATGCTGGGGGAAAAATCGTTAGAATTATAGCCATTCAGGGAACCGTAGAGAAACAAAAAATTTCAATTTTTAGCCATTTTTACCTCGCTTTCTCAGCGACCAACAGGGCATAATTCAAACGACCAAATATGAGTGGCCGGAAATACCTCAACGTTGAGAGTTCTGCGGGTTCTCGGCTTCAACAGCAGCAGCAAAACGCAGTGGAAGTCTTCAGAGGTCTTGTACTATCGATACTCCGATTTAAGATTTGATTGGCAAAATAAAAACCAGAAATAAAGATATTTGGCATGATTTCGACGTTTCAATTATTTATTAGTAATTTAATAACCTATTAAATTTTTTTTTTCGCAAATTTATGATATATTTTGAAAAATAGTTGGAACTTTTGTTAAAAAAAAATAGTTAGGAAGTTGTAAAATATAATTATTCCTTTTCGAAAAATAGGTAATTGAACTGTCAATTAAATTTGAAGATAATGATTCTGACTCCTGAGTGGTATAAAATAAATGGCTAGAAATTTTAAATATTCTTGATTAAATGGTAATAGAAAAATGGGAGAGCAAGAAAAAAATATAAGAATTTGATGTGTATTAATTAATTTGATGTGTAATAATTGATTCCCAAGACTTGCTATCCTCTATATTCTTTTTTCAAAAATGTTTATTTAAAATGTAAAAAATAAAATAAAATAAAATATAAAAAAGAGAAGGGAGATAGAGAGAGAGATTGAGATAGACCTTTTAAGGGCTACATCTTTACTATAATGAAGTATCTGAATACATAACATATATTCCTATTTATAGAAAAATGCGGCTAGAGAAATAATAGAAATACAATCAATCAATTGATTGATTTATACAATAAACTAAATATGGTAGAGAATGGGTCATATTTTCATGTACATTAGAATATCATGAATATATTTGATGATATTTTATAATAATATTCTAACATCCCCACAAACTCGGAATAAAGAATTTTAAAATCTTGAGTTTGAAATTTGATGTAGTCTTCATATCTATTGATTGATCGTCAATGAAATGATGAAAATTATGTTGGGGACATGACAATTAAAGTATCAAATATGAAGTTGTGACCGACAACGTACATTATGTGGCCATGGTCAAGAGCCAAAATTAGACACCCAAACCCAATTAAAAAAGAAGAAGACTCACAGCTGATAACGATACTCCAGGTGTATGGATGTGATGACATATGAGATCGAGCTCTCACAAATTGGATGATCTATGCCATATGAACTTAATTTTGAAATTTGATTTTAGAACAAGTAGCGATGAACGGTTGGAAATTACCGATCGACGACAAGTTTGCTGAAAAAAAAGACGTTGGAAAATTACTCAGACACCAAAATGACGATGACAAAAAGAAAAACAGTGTAGTAAACGTGTAGTCGAGAAGAACACGTTAGAAAAAAGGGGGCGATCCACATAGTCGAGACTGGCATTAGCCAAAGGCTCTAATAATATGTAGAAAATAAAAATAAAATAAAATATATAAAAGATAAGGGAGATGAAGAGAGAGAGAGAGAGCTTAAGAGTTACATCTTTGCTATAATGAAATATTTGAATACATAACATATATCCCTATTTACAGGGAAATGGGACTAGAGAAATAATAGAAATACAATCAGTAAATGATACTAATTGGTATTGATTAATTTACACAATAAACTAAATATGGTAGAGAATAAGTCATATTACCATACGCACTAGAATATTATGAAGATAAATGTTAAGTGTCCCGATAATAGGTCCCGACACCTTTTTTTTACTGAGTGATTAAAAAAGTGTTTTTTATTGAGGTTGTGATTTTTTTTAAATGTTTAAGATGATTAAAAAAATACATGAAAAGAAAAAGCAAATACACTTGTCGTGAGAATGGAATTCTCGGTGGATGTAGTGCCATCCTCTTATGAATATCTTAAGTATGGTAATATTCTATAATAATATTCTAACATCCCGCTCAAACTCAGGATGAAGAATTTTGAAATCTTGAGTTTGAAATTTAAGTGTAGTCTTCATATCTATTGATCAATCGCATATGAGATAATGAAAATGGTGTTGGGGAAATGGCAACTGAAGTATCAAATCTAGAGCTGAAGCCAACTATAGGTTGTATGTGGCCATGGTTAAGGACCAAAATTAGAAGGTCAACAATTAAAGAAGAAGAAGGCTCACAATAAATATCGATACTCCAGGTGTATGGATGTGATGGCGTATGAGATCGAGCTCTCACAGATCGGATGATTTATACCATGTGAACTTAATTCTGAAATTTGATTTAAAAAAAAAAGAAGCAATAAATGGTTGGAAATCACCGACCGACGACAAGTTTGCTCGAAGAAAGGACGCCGGAAATATACTCAAACACCAAAATGGGAACAACAATAAGGAAAACACTGTAGTGAACGTGTAGTCGAGAAGAACACGTTGGAAAGAAGGGGGTGCTCACAGAATCGAGTCTAACGTTAGCCAATGGCTCTGATACCATGTAGGAAATAAAAATAAAATAAAATATAGAAAAGATAAGGGAGAGGGAGGGAGAGAGAGAGAGAGAGAGACCTTTAAGGACTACATTTTTGTTATAATAAAGTGTCTGAATACATAACATATATCCCTGTTTATAGGAGAATGAGACCATAGAAAATAATAGAAATACAATCAATCAATGATAGTAATTGATATTGATTGATTTACACAACAAACCAAATATGATAGAGAGAAGTCATATTACCATATACACTAGAATATTATGAAGGAAAATGCTAAGTGTCCCGATAATGAGACCCGACACTTTTTTTTACCAAGTAATTAAGGAAGTGTTTTTTAATGATGTTGTGATTTTTATTTTTATTTTTATTTTTGTATCTTTAAGATGATTAAAAAATACATGAAAAAAAAAAAAAAGCAAATACACTTGTTGGGAGAATTCTCAATGGCTATAGTGCCACCTTGTTATGAATAATCTTGAGTATGGTAATATTCTATAATAATATTCTCCCATCAAACTCAGGATGAAGAATTTTGAAACCTTGAGTTTAAAATTTGAGTGTAGTTTTTGTATCTATTGATTGATCGCAAATTAGATAATGAAAATGGTATTTGGAAAATGGCAACTGAAGTATTAAATCTGGAGTTGTGGCTAACAACGGGTTGTATGTGGCCATGGTCAAGGACCAAAATTAGAAGGCCAAAACCCAATTAAAGAAGACGAAGACTCACAGCTTATAACGACACTCCACGTGCATGGATGAGACGGCGTATGAGATCGGGCTCTAATAGATCGGATGATCTGTACCACACAAACTTAATTATGAAATTTGATTTTAGAACAAAGATCGATGAATGGTTGGAAGTCATTGACCGACGACAAGTTTGATGGAAAAAGGATGCCGAAAAAATACTTAGGCACTAAAATACTAACGACAATAAGGAAAGCGTTGTAGTGAACGTGTAGTCCACAAGAACATATTGGAGAGAATGGGTGGTCAACATGATGGAACCTAGCGTGACTCTGATACTATATAGAAAATAAAAATAAAATAAAAGATATAAAAGATAAGGGAAGTGTCTGAACAGATAACATATATCTCTATTTATTGGGGAATTAGACTAGATAAATAATAGAAATACAATCAATCAATGATACTAATTGATATTGTTTGATTTACACAATAAACCAAATATGGTAGAAAATAAGTCATATTACCATACACACTAGAATATTCTGAAGGAAAATACTAAGTGTCCTGATAGCGGGTCCCGATAATGGGTCCTGACACTTGTTTTTTTAATGATGTTGATTTTTTTTTTAATTAAGATAATTAAAAAAATACATGAAAATAAAAGTAAATACACTTGTCGGGAGAATGCCTCAAAATTTTCGATGGTTATAGTGCCACCCTATTATGAAAATATTAAATATGATAATATTCTACAATAATATTCTAACATTCCCTCAAACTTAGGATTAAGAATTTTGAAACATTGAGTTTGGATTTTGAGTGTAGTCTTTGTATTCATTGAATGATCGCAAATTTGAAGGCCAAAACTCAATTAAAGAATAAGAAGACTCACATCTAATAACGATACTCCAAGTGCATGGATGCGACAATGTATGAGATCGGGCTCTCACAGATCGAATGATCTGTACCATGCAAACTTAATTATGAAATTTGATTTTAGAACAAGTAGCGATGCATTATTGGAAATCACCGATCGATGACAAGTTTGCTATAAAAAAAGATGTCGAAAAAATACCTAGACACCAAAATGTCGACGACAAAAAGGAAAACACTGTAGTGAATGTGTAGTCGAAAAGAACACTTTGAAAAAAAGGGGGTGGTCCATAGAACCGAGCCTAGCATCAGCGAAGGGCTATGATTCCATGTTGAAAATAAAAATAAAATAAAACATAGAAAAGGGAAGGGAGATGGAGAGAGAGAGAGAGAATGAGAAAAATCTTTAAGAGCTACATTTTTGCTATAATGAAGAGTCTGAATACATAACATATATTCCTAAAGTTTTGGCAGGATGTTTGGTGTTGTAAGTGCTCTTTGGAAAGGGCCTTCCCAGTGCTCTATAGCATTGTAGCTATTAGGGAGGCTGTGGTGGCAGATGTGCTCGTGTTTGCTCATGGTACTTATCAGTAGAACATTCTATTTACTCAGGATAATCATGACTGGGAGCTGTCTACTGTTGCAGAATTTTTCAACTTGCTACACTCTTCAGGAGAGACAATGGCATAGGTTGATAGAATATAATGGAGAACCAATAGTAGCAAGAAGTTCACAGTGAAGGCATATTATAAAATGTTGGCTTCACAAGGTAATGTACCTTTCTCGTGAAGGAGCATTTGGAGGTCTCGCGTACCCTCCAAAGTAGCATTCTTTGTGTGGACTGCAACCCTGGGGAATATTCTAACCACAGACAACTTACGAAAGAGGGGCCTCATTGTGATGAATTGGTGCTATATGTGCAAAAAATACAAGGAATCAGTGGACCATCTTTTATTGCATTGTGAGGTGACAAGAGAGTTGTGGGATAGGATTTTTAGTAGAGTGAATGTTGCTTGGGTTATGCCTTCAAAGGTGGCTGATATGCTT
>QEOT01003098.1:504-28661 GCA_003123785.1 Pterocarya stenoptera
GCACTTTCCCTGTGGAGACGATCTAGGAATTTATTCCTAATTACTACTCGACACGCTCCTGCACTTGGGATAGCCTTTTGTGCTGCTCATTTCCGAACGAGTCATCTCACTTCACAGAGTACACTCCACGTGTACTCCTTACACAGCATTAGGCCACGCCACTACTGCTGCACATACGCTACCACCACACTTCACAGCACAGTCTACAACACTACACAGCACACTTACCAACTACGCCCAACATTTCATCACCTCACGTCACATCGCCACTACACACACTTACCAACTACGCCCAACATTTCATCACCTCACGTCACATCGCCACTACACAGCAAATCCTATAATTCTAGCAGCACAGTCCACAACCTAATCAACTAGCTAGCATCTAACAATTAATATAAAAAGCGAGGGATAGAGATTTATACCATCGACGAGAAAGCCCGTGCGTCGCTCGCTAGCCGTTATAGCGATAAAGCCGGAGGAGCGTACGGGGTGGCTACACCGCGTATAGAGGCTGTTTAGGCATTTGGATAGCTATGTGTGGTCTTGGAAGGGCCTAAGGTGGCCTTGATGATGTTGGCAAGGGGCATAACACAGCGGATCTCACCGTGTACAGTGGCGGTCAGTCACGCGCAGTGACTGTCCATCACATGCAGTGACCAACCCACCACATAAAGTGGTGGTTTGGGCCTAAGGCTGGGCTAAGGGAACTGCCGGAGGAGCCGTGGAGGCTCGGTGGTGGTCGGCACGATGGCCTACTGTGGCTGGCCGTGCACTGTGAGGGAGGATAGGCCGTGGGAGAGTGAGAGAGAGTGTGGGGCCGTGGGTGGCAGATCGGGGCCGTGGGTGGTACCGTTGGGTTCGTGGTGGCCTGAGGATGTCGGCTAGGGTGGTCGTTCGCCGTGGGTGGCGGCGGACGGCAGCGGGGGAGCCTAAACCCGTGCGGTGGAGAGAGGGGCTTCGGGAGGTGGAGGAGAGGCCTATTGGCCTTGGGTTTGCTGGAGGAGGAAGGGGGAGACCTCAGGAGTCTCATGGTGGTGGCCGATGGCCGAGCTGACCGTGCACGACGGCGCTAGGGGGCTGCACACTGAACTCGTACTTGGGTGCACCTGTGCTCGTGCATGGGAGGCTACCGGCGGGGAGAGGGAGGCTGAGATCACTAGGGTAGGCCGGTCGGTGGCTAGGGAGGTTACCCTAGCAGTGGTGGCGCCGGTGGACGGCGCATGGCGGCGGATCGAGCACTAAGGCCGATCGGGCTTGCACCACTGTAGGAGGAGGAAGGCTGAGCGTGGAGGAGCAAGGTCGGTGCCGTTGGACTCGCCGGAGAATATTCTTTGGAGCTCTTCAAAGATATTATAATTGAGTTATTTAAAATATTATTTGGATAAATAACGATGAGAATATTCCATTTAAAATACTCATACTTAAAACACAAAGATAACTTTAGAAATCACGTAGTATCTTTAAAAACAAGCCATCGAGGTCTGGCACGCATAACAGGGCTCTTAGATACTAGTGGGAGGTGTGGGCTGTCCATCACATCTGACGTAATTGCTTACATCAGAAGAAGGAAGGAGGAGCAGGTCTACCATATCTGACGTAATAGCTTACGTCATAAGAAGGAAGGAAGAGCAGGGTGTTACAGGCAGCCTTAATAGCACAGAAGCCCACGTGAGACCTATTAGAGTGGATATGGTGAGCACTGTAAGAAGGTGGAAAAGGAAAGCTTGTGAAAGGTCCATCCACACAGAAGGCAATGGAGATACAACTCTAGCTGACATCTCAAATAGGTATGTTAGAATCATTTGTAAGAGGGGCTGCAAAAGAAGGGAGAAACAGATTGAGCCTATTTCAAAAAAGATCAAGAAGCATGATGACACGAAGGAGAATTCCCTTGCTAAGGCAGAGGCTGGTTTCCAGCCTTGCCACAATCAATGAGCATCTTGGTGTGGAACTGCCGAGGGCTTGGGAACCCTCGGACAATTAGTGTCCTTAGGAATTTAACTAAGGAAAAAGTGTCCGATTTTAGTTTTCCTAGTGGAAACTAAAAGCAGAAACAAGAGGATGGAAGAGGTCAAGAGAAATTTGAAGATGGATGGTTGTTTTGCAGTGGAATGTGTGGAACTAAATGGTGGTATTGCTCTTTTATGGAAAGAAAAATGGAATGTTAAAGTGATAAATTACACTAGATGGCATATTAGTGCACTAGTACAGGAAGAAGACAGTGGACCAACATGGCAATTTACAGGTTTTTATGGACATCCCGACAGTGAGAAAAGGAGTAGTAGCTGGCAAATTTTAAAGATGCTAAAACCATCCAGCCCCATGGCTTGGTTGTGCTCTGGTGATTTTAATGCGATCCTTCACCAAAAGGAAAAAATGAGAGGAGCAAGCAGACCCTATAAACAAATTGAGGAGTTCAAACAAGCAGTAGATTTCTGTGGCCTCAATGACATCCACTCACAGGGGCTGAGATTTACAATTTACATGGTCAAATAACAGAAATGGCTGGGACTTCACAAAGGAAAAAATAGATAGAACCCTCGATAACAAGGAATGGAACGACCTTTATAATCATGGCTTGTGCACTGCCCTTGTTGCTATAAAATCCAATCGGTCCCCTCTTCTCATTGAAACACATAATACAAGTTATGAGAGAAGGAAAAGAAGAATGTGTTTTAGATATGAGATGGCATGGCAACTGAAGGAAGAATGCCATAAGATTATAAGTGAGGCATGGAAGAAGGATAGTGCAACAGGCTGTGAGGCCAGCTTACTGAGAAAATAACTTGGTGTTTGTCAAAATGACCTACTGGTTTGGAAGCAGAAAACCAAACAACAAGGGCAAATGGCCATCACACAGGGGCAACAAAGGATCGCCCATCTCCTAAACATTGGCTCAGGATACCATTTAACAACCATGAAACAACTTCTAAAGGAAGTGGTATCTTCCATGGCAAAAAATGACCTAAAGTGGCGCCTAAGGGCAAAGTAGCATTGGCTCAAGCATGGAGATAGGAACACCCAATTTTTCATATGTAGGCAAGTCAAAGAAGGAAGACAAATACAATTAAATGTGTAGAGGACTCACAAGGAATGATTGTAACTGAGTAGGCAGAGATTGGAGATGTCTTCACAGGTTACTTCTCCTCTCTATTTACTACCATCCATCCTTCTAATTTTGAGAACTGTTTGCACACTCTAGGTACTAAACTGGATATGGAGGTGAAGGCATGGCTAATGAACCTTTTCACTAGAGAGAACATTACAGATGCCATTTTTCAAATGAATCCATTAGGATCCCCTGGTCCCGATGGCTTCCCAGCTCAGTTCTACCAAAAGCATTGGGAGGTGGTGGGTGAGAAAGTGTGTAATTATGCACTCAAGGTCCTAAACCAAGGTGGATCCCTTAATGAAGTTAATGACACTTTCATTTCCCTCATACCCAAAGTAAAAAGCCCCAAGAAAGTAGCTGATTATAGACCCATTAGCTTGTGTAATGTTTTGTATAAAATTGTCTCTAAAACCCTTGCAAACAGGCTGAAAGTCATACTTCCCAAGCTCATTTCTCTTAACCAAAGTGCCTTTGTACCCAGAAAGCTTATCTCTGATAACACACTTGTAGCCTATGAGATACTACATTTCATGAACTCAAGAATGAAAGGCAAAAGAGATTCATAGCCCTTAAATTAGACATGAGTAAGGCCTATGATAGGGTGAGATGGAAATTTATTGAAGCTATAATGACCAAGATGGATTTCCCCCTACATTGGATTAGCTATAATGACCAAGATGGATTTCCCCTACATTGGATTAACATGATCCAGGTCTGTCTTAATTCAATATCTTATTCGATCCTTGTGAATGGGGAGCCTCAAAAGCATTTTTTTTGCCTTCGAGGGTACTTAAACAAGGGGATCCATTGTCCCCTTACCTATTTATACTTTGTGCAGAAACCCTCACCTCTCTTCTAAACCAAGCAAAGGCCTGTGGTGCACTAACTCCAGTCCCAATTGGAAGAGGTCCAGTCACAGTGAATCACCTTTTCTTCGCAGATGATAGTCTTTTATTCTGCCAAGCAAAATCTGAGGAACTCAATTGTGTGCTCAACATCCTTGATCTATATGAGAAGGCCTCGGAGTTGGGACAGGTCTTGAACAAAGAAGGTCTTGAACAAAGAAAAATCCTCTATTTTCTTTAGCAAGAACACTGCCCAGGGAGTACAACAACAAATCTTGCAGCTTGTAGGAGTTAAATCTTCTGGTACCTTTGAAAGGTACTTGGGATTACCTGCTTTGGTGGGCTGCATCTTTCCATTCTCTTATTGACAGGACCTGGACTCGAGTAACAAATTGGAAAACTAAATTCCTCTCTGCTGTAGGGAAAGAAGTCCTACTCAAAGCAGTCCTCCAAGCCATCCCTACGTATGCTATGGGTATGTTCATGTTACCAGCCTTAATAACTAGTAAATTAAATCAAATGCTTAGGAAGTTATGGCGGGGTTTCAATAAAGATACTTCCAAAATCCAATGGGTCAATTGGAAACAACTCAGCTACATCAAAGATATAGGAGGCCTTAGTTTTAGAGATTTGAGGAGTTTTAACTCAGCTTTACTCTCAAAGCAAGGATGGAGGATCTTATAAAACCCAAACTCTCTAGTGGCCAGGATTCTAAAGCATAAATACTTTAATAAGGTAGGGTTTCTAGAAGCTCAAGTGGGGATAGGGCCATCCTTTGCTTGGAGAGGCATTCATGTTGGTTTAAGTTTGTTAAAGGAATGCCTCATGTGGAGGGAAGGGAATGGCCATAAAGTGAATATATGGAATAATAGATGGATACCTTCCTCCCCCTTTTACAAGGTCCTGTCCATCCGAGCAACAGACTGTTGGTGTGAAAAAGTATGTGATCTCATTGATCCCCAACTGAAGTAGTGGAAGGAACCTCTCCTCCATGAACTTTTCTCCCAATAGGAAATAGATGACATCAAAGCTATACCAGTTAGCCTGGGTGGGAGAGATGGCAAGATAGTCTGATAGTTTACTACCAATGGTATATACACTGTCAAAAGTAGATATCACTTCAACAAAGAAATGAAAAGAGTGTTAGAAGGGGAGACCTCAGTCAAAGCCAAGTAAAACCAAGTTTGGAAGACTATTTGGAAGCTAAGAGTAACCCCTGCTACTAAGATGTTCTTATGGACAACATGTAATGAGGCTCTCCCTACATTAGCAAATCTGAGAAGGAGGAAAGTCGTAGAGGATAGCTCATGCTTGGTCTGTAAGCGGGAGCCTGAAACCTCTGGCCATGCCCTATGGGGTTGTATTGCTGCTAAGGATGTGTGGGGTCAAGGAATAAAGAAAGTGCAGAAGCTCTCTATTCATAGTGACTTGGTTTTTGATATATGGTCAGGGCTTGTAGAGACACTCAATCTAGGGGAACTTGATGAGGTGGCAGTCACCATGAGAGGAATATGATCTAGAAGGAATGATGTTATCCATGGCAAAGATTTCAGACACCCAAATGTTGTCAACCAACAAGCCAAGGCAGAAATCTTATCATACAGGGAGGCACTCAAAGAGGACCCAGGAATTAGTCTCAAGACTCAAGCAGGGGCTCAAAGGTGGTCAAAACCTGATGTGGGATCTTTCAAGGTTAACTGGGATGCGGCTGTAAACTTGAGGAAAGGGAGAATTGGAATAGGAGTACTCATCAGACATCATCACGGACTGGTTATTGGAGGCCTTCGTGCAAACAGAAACCTCAAAGGAGCACCTTTTGATGCTGAAGCTTGTGGTATACTATTGCCAACAGTTTTCTGCAAAGAACTTGGCCTAACACAATTCTGTCTGGAGGGGGATTCAAAACAAGTGGTGGATTTACTGAAACACTATACCCCGAACTAGAGTTTGGGTGGCTGCCTTCTAGAAGATGCAAGGAAAATACTTAACTCATATGCCCTCATTTTTGACACCATAAGGCTTCTTCATTTTTCAGTTGTATCTGGAGGTTATGATGGAGCTGTTGTTCCCTTATCTGCTTCTAGGAGTGCGACATTGTACTTCAAGGATCTCACCTCCTATTTTTGGAATGTTGACCTGGATTTTTCCAAAGTAGACTTTGTTCCAATGTTTAAGAGTATATTTGGTGGCCTTGCTTTTTTTGCATAAAATGTAAGCAAGGGTTCCTGTGAATTGCTTGCTCCATGCTTCTTGGATTATCATTTGACTGGGTGGCTCATTGATCCAGAATTATTCAAATTTAAAATAATGAGGCCGATTTTGTTGAGTTGTTGTGTTTAGTAGTAGGGGATGATTTGATGCTGAGGAGGTTAGATGTTGGAGTGAGGCATTAGGGCATAGCAGTCTCCATATTGATTTATAATGCCCCGATCCAATCTCTCCCAGATGAGTGATCTACCTTGTCTGTTATTTGTCCAAGTAAATGATGGGCCAGTATATCCGATGTCAATTAAGGATATGTTTGGATCCTTGATTACTCTCAGCTCATCTCAGTTGAGTTCAGTTTTAGATCTCTCCTAACATCAACACGTAAAACTCACCTAGATGGACATAACTCAGCTACTTTTACATTGTTCCATGATGGAACATGTCACTACCAAATTGTAAGAGATTCTTGACGTTGTCTCTCTCTTTCTCGTAGTTTCCCTGCAACACCTCTCTCTCTCTCTCTCTCTCTTTCTCTCTATATATATATATCCCGTCATTCTTCTTCCCCAAGGAGTCTATAATGCTAATAGCCTTCTTGTGCCATCACGGTGCTGTCTGGAATGGTAACAGCAGTGGAATATAAAATAAAATTTCGCTTCGCAATCGACAGCCAGCACAACTATTGGAATAAAATGTGAGCATGATACTGTTGTGTTTTTATTGATAATTATTTTAAATTTTTTCTATAAATTTCGAGTAAGAAAAAATTTGCACAAAAATAGTGGAAAAATAATTTTTACATGCATTGTGGGAATATATGTTTGACTTTTGCTATTTATTACTAAAAGATTTAAATAAATAAATTATTCAATCATTATAACAACTTCTCAATCATTGGTGGCACCCATACCTTTTTAAACTTTTCATAAACACATATATACTCATCTTAACATCCAAACACATCTAAACTCATCTTAGGTGAGACCCACAAAACTCATTCTACCATCTCAACTCACTACTAATCACAATGAAATCAACTTATCTAAGCCCATCTCAGCATCCAAACACAACCTAAGCCTTCACTTTCCATTAAATTTTTCAATCCTCCACCATCTCTACACCCGATCGCCATACAAGCAGAATGCCTCCTTTGTTCCCTGAGGCTGAAAAATCTACAAAATGGTGAAAACCAATATTATTTACAATAACTAAACGCGTTCTGCAGGGACCATGGTTTTCAACAAAAAGATAATATTCAGATTATATTTTCTAATATTGGCCCTTAGAGATATGATTACTTTGGGTCAGGTCAGTCCCTTGCAATTCTAAACCGGTGTTTTCATATGGCTAGAGGATGCATTTTTTAGCTTGCCTCATTAGCTTTTTTGGATTTTTTGGACACAGGTGAATGGGATCTGAGGTACAGGATGGCCCTTGATTTCTCTTTGTATTTCTTATTTTCCCCACAGAGTCAGTTTTCTATTCCAAAAACATAATGGACATATTTGAGTCTTCAGAGTTAGGTTTTAGAGACTCTAATTTTTCTCCACACAATTGGCTTGTTTGTAATTTTTTCTTCAATGGTTGCTAGTCATGACAGGCTTCCATGGGTGGGCTTAAACTTTTAATTTTTTCGGGCTTTGTCAAGACTGAGGAGTGGACTCTATCACTCCTGTTGGGCTATCAGCGTTGATGGGGGCATCAGTAGTGGAAATGGTCTGGATCTTCAAATTTGTGATTTCTAGGCCACTTAATTTAGTACTCGAGGCTAATTGGGCTTGATCACTCCTAAATGAGCCTTGCAATATAAAATGAGAAGGGGTAGTTGGTCTCACGCTGAAGGGCCAAGTATTGTCTGGCTCTGTGTTTGATCTGCTGTGCATTGAAGCCTTGCATTTCTGACTAGAGTTGTCCCCACTGAGAGTGATAAAGGGCTTTCTTACACTGATTTTCTACTGTTGAAGGGAGGGATCCCTCCTGATGCGCCACTTCTGTCAAAGCCTTGAGGGACTAATTTCCCCTAGTGATGGGAGTTGCAATCTTGTCTTAGTTGATGATGGGATTGCATTAACTGTGAAATAATTGATTCTCTCTCTGTTTGGTTTGGGTTGGGTAGGTGTTGACAGGTTAATGCTTGGAGGATTGAAGCTGTGCCACTATAGATCTTGGCCTTGGATTGCCAGAAAATGAGTCTGCATCCTTCTGTCCTATGGGCTTTCCTGTTGCGTTGAGGATTCCAAGATGCTAAAAAATTTTGGGCTTCTTTCATAGGTAAGTTCCAACCTTTGGAGTTCTTTGTTGTTCTTCCTCTAAGTTTTAGTTAACTCTTCCACAAGTATCCTTTCCCCTTTTCATTTCGTGTATAGAGTGACGGTGATCCATCATTGTACATTGAGTTTGTGGATGATTAGAACAAGTTTGATCTATGGTGTTGGTGGGGGTCGAGGGATGGAGGGGGTTGAGTGTAGTTCTGCTTCTTGGCTCAGGATTAGAGGGGTTGTGGGTAGGCTTGAGAGTGGTTCAAGTTGGGATTTTCAGCTCGTATCCATGGTCCATATGGTAGATTAGTTGAGACTGATTTGAGGAATGTCTAGAATATTTTAGAGTGACCCAATTTGCGACAAGCGTAGCAAAAATCCGGCAATCTTTCATATTTGAATGCCACCCACGTATCAATGTTGTAAGCTCTAGAAATAGTGAAACCTTGTTGCAATGGATTGGTAATATCAATTTCCACTTTGATCCTGATGAGTTTCCCGTAAGTGATTCCAAATTCAGAGTCTTTTTCAACCTCAATTAGATTACCCAGGGCCATTCCAATATTTGTTGTGCTTTCTTGTGTCATGTGGTCTAGTGGGAGGCCATAAATCTATATGTAGAAAGCTTGATGGTTCAACCGAATCTAGTGCAAAGTGGAGCCAGGAGGCCACAATTTGAGTATTAGCAGATGTCCTTCTAAATTCCATGGGGCTTGGTTGAGAAGTCGTTGCTTAATGGTTATCTTGCGAGGATTGAAAGGTGAATAGGAATAACTTAGCTCCTAGGTCTTCAATTGGGAATTTTTGTATGAAGCTCCATGTGGCTTCGATGCTTGCATGGATGGCAAACTTATTCAATGGGCGTGCAGCAACTAGACACCCTACCAATGCAAAGCTCTAATGTTTTTCTCTTCCACTGCAGGTTCGAGCATGAGATCTTTCCAAGAAAGTACTTTTGTTTGTGAGATCAGCTATCTATATGCATCAATGAAGTGGGATTTGTAGTTTGGTTTATTTTTTTAGGGTGAAAAGGAAGAACTCCATTGAGGAGTGGATTTTCACTGGGTTGTGTGGAGCAAAGTTTTCAAATCCACTCCGGTAGAGGCACTGGAATGTAATATTTCGGTAGTGGTACGTTTCAGTGTACCGTTTCGAGATATACGTTAAATGGATAAATTATATATACAGTTCTTCTAGGTACAAGCAGCTTACCGTGTACCAATTAATATTTTAAGTAGTTGTCAGTTGTATTAGAATAAAAAAAAGTAGCAAAACACGTTAGTTTCTCCTCACCCAACGCAAGCGTCTTTATTACAATCACCCTCTCCCTCTCCCTCTAATCCCAAACCTCCATGTCTGCATCTTTTTTTTCTTTTTTCTTTTTCCTTTGTAAGATATCAGAGGAAGTAAAAAAATAGCTTCGGCTCACTCAACTTGTATTTGGAGCCTTTTTCCGGTCCTTTAATGTCCATGCCATGGCTTTCGGCATAGTACAATTCTGCCATCGAATTATCTTTAGAAGAAAAGTAATTTAAAGCTAAACAAGCAAAATAGTATGTCAGCAAGAAAATAAAAGAATAAAAAAAACTTGAAAAATGTACCTTATCTTTGCACCTCCCACTCACAATGGCAGTCGGAAAACTGGTCGCAACTTTTCTCACCGTCTTTCTCATGTGAGTTGTACGAAGAAAGAAGACAAAGTTTAATCACTTCTGAAAGTTGTGGGCAGATAAAATTAAGATGAATCAAGTGAGGAAGATGAGAATAACTAAATGCATAAGACATGAAAGCTCGATCTGGGTCATCGACTATCGGAGAGAGTGTGCCTTCATAGTCCAGAAATGAGAATGGAGGAGAATGAGGAGAGAGAGAACAAACACAGAGAGGAGAAAGAGAAGGGAGATGTGAAACTCAAAGGTCAGCTCGCCATATCAAAACGAACCGTTTTATTAAAATCCCTTCCTTTCATTTAAACCACTTCCCACCCGCGTAATCAGCCAAACCTATCATAAAATAAAACGATTCGTTTTATTTAAGATCCAGGTGGATAGTTGGTACGCGATTCGTCCCCAAATCCGCTTGCATTTAGATTTTTCCTTATATATATGTATAAACTATATTTCAAAATAACATTAATACAAGTCTTAAAAACATATATGGCTAAGAAACTCATAAATTCAGAACACAAAGCTAAATGGAATTGAATAAATGTGGAGTTTGTTAACCAGAACACAAAGCTACTATTGCTTCCCAACCCAACATTAGAACATAATGTTATATACAACAGAATTTTAGAAATTTGCATGAAAGATAATGTCAGAAATTTGCATGAAAGAAAAAAATTGCACAAATGTTAAGGAGAACAAATAGAAAGCACGAAGAGAGGCATGCTTACATTGCTTTTAGGCTTTTAGCCTTTTGGGGATTTCTAGAAGGAGATTTCACACGATAAGAAGAGAAAAGAGAAATGATATTTGCAATCGTGTAATGCACAAGAGCTACGCAATCTCTTTGAAAAAAGTTAGTAAATATAGGACTCACATGATAAAAAGTTAATATTTTAGTAGTGGACCTCACTCTTTTTCAAAATGATTGTGCGGAGCTTACGCACTACACGACTGTACATAGCATTATTCGGGAGAAAATGGGATAGTTGACTAGGGCATAAAAATACCATTTTTCCCGTTATTTTTCAGCTGGTTTACAAAAGGACCATTGATTCAACTTCATTCAGGTGTTCATATTAATTTTGGACTTAAATCACCATTCCAGTCGGAATATCAAAATCCGGCTGAAATGGACAGAAACTGGTTGGAGTTTGACCTGATACAGAACAGTGAGCTACCCCATGCCGATTACTATTTCGGTACGAAAAATTCCAGCTGTTCCTACCAAAACAAAACGGATTTTAAAACTTTGGTGTAGAAAGACTCTAGAGAGAGTAGCTTTGTAAGGACAAGGATTCAACCCTAATTAATTAATTCAAAACTGACATGGGGTTGTTTCATCTGCTATTCTTTATCACAGTACTACTATTGAGTAGTGAATGAAGTTATGTGGAACCCATCTAAACTGAGTTTAAAGTGTGTTTGGATGTTAAGATGAGTTTAATACTTTTTTATGGAAAGTTGAAAAAGGTTGTGGGTCCCACGTGTAAGAAGATTTTGAGTTAGGATGAGTTTAGTAATTTGAGAGTTGAGTGTTTGGATATTAGACTCAACTTAAAATTAGACTGAACTCAGGTGAGGATTATCTTATAGCTCAGCTGATTTCAGTAACCAAACAGAGCCTTAGATAAGGTAATCGTTCTTAGTCCAGGAGAGCAAGCTGACAAGCCAATTTGGACAATGGACAAGAATGTTAAGTATACTGTGAAGAGTGCTTACAAACTTTTCAAAGAAATGAGGAAGGATAAATACAAAATCTACTGAAGAAGAAAGTAATATCAGATGAGGTATGTAAATTGTGTAATGAAGGAGTAGAGGACATAACTCATGCATTATACTACTGTCCAGCCCTACAATAGATTTGGTAGATATATATATGTCTTCAATGAAAGTGTAGGACTTCGGTGGGAATAGCACGACAAATAAAAACTAGAGGTAGCCATGATGAGCTTGAGAAGTTCTTTCTTATTAGTTGGGGCATCTGGTTTAGAAGAATCAAGATGATACAAGAGCATATCTAGATTTAACCCAGACAAGCAGTTGACCATGCATTAGCTTTGCAAAAGGCATAAAAGAGTTGTAAAGTTGAGAAACAAAAACATTTGGATTCTCTCTATTGCTGGGACCACCTCTTGTGGGTTCAATGAAACTTAATGTGGATAGAGCTATGTTCTTTGATTAACAACAAACATGAATTGGTGCTATACTTAGGGATGCACAAGGCAGAGTTTTGATGGTGGCTAGTAAGAAGGAATATGAGGTTCAAGAGCATGAGAACATTGAATTAATAGCCTTGCTTCGGGGACTTCAACTATGCATGCACATGGCCATAGCAGATTTGATAATTGAGGTCGGTAGCTCCAGTTAGAACCCAAAACCCAAATAGTATTCTGGTTTGACTAGACCAACTAGGATTTGCTCTCTCGGCCTAGCCCGATTTCTGCCTCTTCACATCATCTCAATTTTAACCTAATTCAATAATTAAACACCTGCAAAGTACCAATAGTTTCCAAGAATTAAATAAATGTAAAAGACACCTAAAATTTTAGACAAACGAACTAAGAAACATACAAAACACTCTGAATCAAAACAATTAGGACTAAGAAAATATGTGAAATAAATTCTCACATCATTCACTTGTATGGGACTGTCTAGACCAGGTGTTGTACTTCATTGTTTGGATATAAATAAAGTATACATATCCATTTTAGAATGATGTACACCATTCGTCAATGTGCATGTCGTAGATTATTTCTCCATCTTTATTGTATTCTTTTGCAGTTCCATGGCACAACAATGCAAGACCGCTTCAAAAATATACCCTTTCCACACAGCGAGTGCGCGAAATGCAGGAGGAACGTCGTAGGATACGACTTGCTCAATTGAATAAGGAACTAGTTGTGTATTGGCAAGAAATGGAATGCTTAGAGCACCGCCGTACACACATTTTAGATATTGATTGTAACATACCAATTTTGATTTTAGGGTATATAAGTAATTTTCCTAGTAAACTTTTTATTTTAGAATTTATATTATTATGATTATATTTTTGTCAGAATTTATATTTACTTTATCTTTAGATTTTCTATTATAGTTGTTATTTAAGATTTGTTAGAGTTTCATTTTAATAAAGATTTCTAAAGTGTATCAGATTATATTTACTAGAGTTTTGTTTGAAATTTAAAGTTTTATTTTTCTCTCTAGCCCGCCGAATCTCATCTCGATGTTAGCCTCTGTTTACTCACTTAAAATCTCCAAAATCCGTATGTTTCTCAGTGATTTTCGCTAACATCCTAGTGGAAAACCCAATTCTGTTGCCGAGTATCTTTCTGCACATGCACGTCTCCACCCATAACCTCATTCTTATCTCTTAGTTGGATAATCTTAACCTAATCTTCGATCATCCTGATGGAAACCAACTCTAAAATCCTATCATCAATCCTTTCCCCTCTATGGAAATCCCACGAGGACCCTCTGAAATAAACACAAAAAACTCCAAGCCCAAACGTCTCTCAATTTCTAATAAAAGACCAACTCTCACGTCAAAGCCCTACTATAAATTCTCTCTTCCTCCTCACAATTTTTTTTCCCATCAGAAAACCCACGATACCCCAATGGAATCAAATTTTTCCCCCACACTTCAAACCAGAGTTACACAGTAAAATAGAGAAAACCACCTCTTGGAAAACGCAGAGATCGTCGACGAACCCAAACATGTCAGCCCATCTCCATCACGTGCTTCCTTTCTCGGTAAGCTTTCTCCATCACCACACCTGTGATGTTCTCGCTTTTCTTCATTCCTCCAGAAGAGGCATTTGTTTCTCATAAAAGTAATAAAGGTGCTTAAAGGCCTTAGCCCGATCAGTTGTACTCGTAGGTAGGTGGAAGTATTTACAAATATTGCCATCAAAAGTTGTCGTGTAACCTCCTGTAAAGGCCTTAGACTTTTTATGTTGTGGCAAAACTACTCATTCTCTAATTTTATAATTGCTTTTATGTCCTTTTTCTAACCTGGTAACTTGAAGGATTGTTTTAAGTATAATTACATTTATAACCTTACCTTTAAGTATATGTTAATTATAGATACCATTACGCTATTTTACTTGAAGTTGAGTTGGGCTTAATTTTTTTATTTTTAAAAGTGAGTTTTTACTTAAATAAATATATTAGTCAAATGCTTATTTTATAAGAAAGTGTTTAAAAAATTAGAAATATATTTTAAAGTATACTTTTAAGTCTAATATTTTAGTTAATATTTCTTTTGTCAATTTAGTAGGATTTTAATAAAATTACTAAGTTAAGAATTTAATGGAATTTATTAAGTTTCTTATAAGATTTAATAATTATGTTAAGAAATGAAACTTAGTTTAAGAATTTAAGTTTTTATGAATTATTTAAAATAGCTTGAGTATTTCCACTAAATTATAAATTAGTATTTTTAAGTAATTTAAATACTAGGAATTATTGACTTTAGTGTTAAACAAAATATTTGTTTGATTATCTTTTAGAATTTCAAATTTAGTTAAGTAAGATATTAGTATTTATTTATTTCGAAACAATTTAATGATAGTTATTTATTGTATATAGGTCTCAAGTTAGGAAGTATTATTCAAGAAGAAACGCAGCGAGATAAGTAATTTGATCATAAATTAGAATTATCACAGTTAGCCTATATGTATGTATTATTCAAGCCAGTTCATTGACAGCCATTATTTATGAACCGCTCATGTCATGTGCAAGCATGTCATCCAACATAGCACACGATCATGTCATTCCGCATCATGTTTAGATTAAAAAATTATAATTATATATGTATTTTGTCATGCATCTCATGTGTATATGACACGTAAGCCATCTTAAATTCAAGTGTAAGATAAGTTTAGATCAGTTAATAAGATGGCCATTCAGATGCATGGTACTAATGTAGTTCAATTCAGGGTGGTGTGCAAGCCACGAACTCAGTCGTGGTCCACCATAATATGCTAGAATACTATCAGCGGTTCCCCTTGCTGCAGTGGGATGTGGGGCCGGTGCACAACCTTGCACACAGGGTTAAATGTGTTGGCCAGTCAGATAAGTCAGATAAATCAGTCAGTTAGTTCAGATAAATCAGTCATACATAGCATAAGCATTAGCATGAACAGTCATAAATCTTGAGCTCAGCATGAAAGTCCTTATGAAAATCTCATGTTTATTACGTTTACGTTGTGATAGATTTCTTATTGAGTCATCGACTCATTTTAGTTTATTTTCATGTTTTTAACTACCCAGGTGAAGATGATGATTACAAGCAGGTAGGCCAGGAGTAGAAGGAGCATTTTATTTTTAGTTCAGACTTTCTAAAATAAAACATGTCTTTTATGACATGAATTTATTCAGTTTATTCATTTAATGTTTTTGGAAGACAATTTTATTAGACCTTTTATTTTATAATAAATTTCAGTATCTTTTTTTTCAATTATGAAATTTGAGAATCTCTTGCCGGATTTATTTTCATGAAAAATACGTGACACACCTAACCTACGGAAAGGGGGTGTTACATTGATAGTAATGGAGTGGGTTACGAGAGGAGAGCATTACCTCTTGCAGAGCGTTACCCGCCACTTCACCCGACTACATGGTTGGACAGGGATAACTTCAGAGCTAGGATGACACAGGACTAGGCAGAGTCCAGTAGGGCAGCTGAAGGAGCAGCCAACACAGAGCCCAACGCAGAGCCCGTGACATCAGGCTCATCCATGTCATCCACTCACTGAGGAAGTTTATTGGTTGAAGGTCAGGAACCCGAGAGCGACGACGAAGAAGTCGTGCAGCTTCCCGACCCAGTTTACTATAGCAATATGGCATACGATTCAAAGAACGATGTGTTCTACTACTTACTGCCACAAGACATGTCGATGGACATCGCACCACCACCAGATCTGACCAGTGACGAGGCGTCCAGTGATGGATAGTAGGTTGGTAAGCAACATCTCTTCCTTAACTTGATGTTTGTTACTTGGGTCAAATTTTGGAGACGAAATCTTTTTTTTTTAGGGGAGGTTGTAACAACTAGTTAAAAATTCACTAGTGGAATTTCTATTGGCTTTAGAAATTTCGTGAAAATCCCATAAGTTTTAGTCTATCAACATAGTCAATATTATCACTCACTATGATGTTAGAAGCGCGATTTTAATTATTTGAGACATTTAGAAGTTTCAGAATGTAGTATGGTCTACGCCATTAGACTTAGTTGATAATTTAGAATTTTATGGTGCAATATGTCCATTTTCATATTTTCGGACAAAATGCTTATTCGAAACTGTGAAATTATTTTTAGTAGCACTTCAGGGTTGAATTTCGGTAAACGATTTTCACATTAATATGAATATTTAAGTTTTTTCAATACTAAGTTTATTATGTATTTTTCGAAATGAATAGTAACCTCGATAAGCTCATCAAGTTTAGTATTTTCAAAATCATAGTGTGGAATGTCCAAATTAGGTTAAAAAAGTTTTATTTGGACACTTGATAAGATCTTAACTACATATAGTAAATAATATTAGACACTTGGTACCATAAGAAGCGTTTGATGGATTTAAAGGAATCAAGCTGTGAGATCATGACACCTAAGCAAAAATTCTATTCCATTCGTTCGACTAATCAAGTTGTACCAAACCAAAGAGGATTTACACCCTAGTAAAACCCTATATGGTTGGAATCCAACTAACAACCCAAAAGCATGGTTAAAACCAAAATCCTAAATGATTTTTATTCAAACCCTAAAATTGACCTCCAAATCCTAATTGAATCTGTTTCTAACATTGTGTTTAATTACTTGATTAAATTTCTTTCACATGTTATTAATCATTCAAATTTATGTTATGACATCATTATCCAACCATTTTAACCTTGGTTATTTGTTTGGGTCAAGAGAAATTAGATTTAGACTTGATAGCAACCCAAACCCTCTTAAAAACTCGAAATTAAGGCTCATTCAATTTAGGCCCATTCAAGCCCACAAATTTGGCCAACTTAGCATTACTTCTTGGCTAAGTAATTGCACCCCCACATGGCTAAGCAAATTTGATCAAAATGGCCTAGAGGGTACTTGAAGTGAAGGGCTATAAGGCCACCTCACTCTTTCCTCTATACACTCCATTAAGAGGAAATATCTTGGTGTCATTTTTGTATATTGTATGGTGTCATTTTTGTATATTGTATTGTGTAGAAACGACCAACACTCAAGCTCCATTTCAGCCTTATCATCTTCCATAACTTGTTAAGATGCCCACCAGGCCAATTCTCACGCAAATCATTTCTTTTTTATACTTTTCTTTGGAAGAACACAAAAGACACTCTCAGGCAACTTTTCTGAGATCTTTTGCACACCAGATTCAAAATTTTTGGAAGTGTTTTCTCACAAAGTTTCATTCATGCAATTTGTTTAGATCGTTTGATCGGCCAAATGTTGTTTAAACCCCATCAAGGTCATTCTGGGCGATAAACTGGAGAGTATTATATTTTGAAGCTTTTGATCAAACTAATAGATAGATCTTGATCCGAAATTTGTATGAAATACTTTTAACATGTGTACATGATTAAAGGTTTTTAGAAAAGATTTTCTTAGATCTAGAAACTTAGAAATTGGAAGAGGAAAAACAGTTTCTATTTTAAGAAATTTTGGATCTTTTGTGATTTAAACATATTCCAATGACTTTGATAATTTTATTAGAGGATCATAAGCCTGTTATATACATGTTAGAATATTATTTTGATAATATTTGATGTTATATTCAAAGATATGAATTTTTATTTAAGGAGATATTCGGATAGGTCAAAAAATTGATGTCTTTAGCTAAATCCATGTTTCTATTTCAAGTATTGTTTTAAATGAATAGTACTCACTAAGTTTATAGCAAGTAAAACTTCTAAATTGATATTTAAGTTTCCAAGAAAGATTGGAGGGTCACATTGGTCCACTTAAGTACCAACCTCCTAGACAGAATCTCTTTATATTGTACGCATTCACACTACTTGCAATGTATAGCAATACGTGATAGAATATCTTATGTAACAGATGAATAATTCATGATAGAATATTTTGTCATAGATGAATAATTAATGACAGAATAAATTATGTGTAACAGATAAATATGTAATGATTTGACATGGCACATATGATAACATACATACATATACTATAGTTCCCTTACTTATCACCAATACACAGTAAATTGCTAGTAAGTTAAAACCTAACTTACCTCAGTATTTATGTTTCTAGGCAAAACTCTAGCGTGATCATGGGGAATTGAAAGTAGTGATTTTTAAAAGTTATAACTTAGTCACTAATAATTAGAAATATGAAAAAATATCAACTTACATAACTTACAAATAAGATTAGAACATATAAGAGTAGAAAGGAACGTTATCCCCTAAGTCCCCCTAGGGGGGATTAGATTAGAAAATAGAAACTACTGGAATAACTTTCAACTAATTCAGTTACCTGGGTTGATAAGATAACTCGAACTCAAGGAACTCCTAACTCGAACTCTATATGTGGAAAAATGATCACTTTACCACTAACTTAAGGATTTTGTATCCTAACTTCAAAAATCACCAAAATTTACATACCTCATGTAAATTTTGATCTAAACTCAAATATCAATTCAGAAAAATTTAAAACTAAACAAAACCATGAAAACTCTATAGAGGCAGAAACTTCCATAGCCTATTTCCCCTATTTTTGTTGCAATTCTTTCAAATTTCAAAATCATTATTAAACCAAATTTTTTCTTCTCATAATATATTTATAAGAAGAATCATGTTTTGAATCATGAACAAAAGTCATCAAAATCACTAAAACCATACTTGAACTTTTTGATTTTTCTTCTAAATTCAAAAATAGGTTTAAAGATGTGTCCTAAAATAGATCTAAGTTTTAAACTCAAGATCACATGGTTAAAAATAAACCAAAATATGAATTTAGCCAAGAACATCATCACTTAGCATATTTGAATATGTCCTTGCATAAAATTTCATATATTTGAAACTAACATAAAATATCTTCAAAAAAATATTCTAACATGTATATAAGAGGTTTAGGATCCTCAAATAAAAATATCATATCCATTGGAATAAGATTAGACCATAAACGATTTAAATTTTCTCAACATAGAAATTGTTTTTCCTCTTCCAGATTCGAAGTTTATAAATCTAAGAAAATCTTTCCCTAAAAATTTTAATCATGCAGAAAATTCTAAACCAATAATCATACACTCATGTTAATAGTACTCCATAAAAATTTTGGACTAAGATCTATTCATTAGTTTAGTCAAAAATTCTAAAATATAACGTACTCTCTCGTTTATCGCCCAAAATGATCATTCTGTGATTTAAACAACTTTTAACCAATCAAATGATCTCCAAATGGCACACACAAGGTATCAACGTACTCTAGACTCAAAAGGTAACAATGTGCATGAAGGACAGTTTGTGAGAAAATACTTAAACAAGCCTCGAATCAGGAGTGCAAAAAAGTTCAGAAAAACTGCCGGAGTGAAAGCAAAGTGTAAAGGCGAGATGATTTTCGTTTGAAGGGGCTAAAGGAGTTTTTATACAAGCTATGGAAAATGATAAGTCTTGAATGAAACTTGAGTATTGATATTTTCTTCTAATAAAATATACAAAAAATCAGCTCAAGATATTTCCTCTAGATAGAGTGTAGAATTGAAAGAGTGAAGTGACCCTTTATCCATTCACTTCAAGAATATTCTAGGTCCTCTTGAACAAATATAATCAGCTATGTGGAGGGTAAAATATCTTAGTGAAAAATTAATAATAAGGTGACCAAATTCATGGACCTTAATAGACCTAAACTAAATAGGCCTCAATTTTGGATTTTAAGAGGGTTTGGGTTGCTATTAAACCCAAATCCGTTTTCTCTTGTCCCAATCAAATATCCAAGGTTAAAAAGGTTGGATAATGATGTTCTAACATGAATTTGAAGGATTAATAGCATGTGGAAGTAATTTAATCAAACGATTAAACACAATACTAGAAACTGATTCATTAAAATTTTAGAGGTCAATTTTATGGTTTGGATAAAATTGTTTAGGATTTCGGTGTCCAACATACTTTTAGGTTCTTAGTTGGATTCCATCCGTATAGGATTTTACTAGGGTGGAAATCCTCTTTGATTTGGCACAATTTGATTAGTCGGATGGAATATGATTTTTGCTTAGGTGATATGATCTCACATCTTGATTCCTTCAAATCCATCAAATGTTCCTCATGGTGCCAAGTGCTAATACTATTCATTCCGGAAAAATCAATAATAAACTTAACATTGAAAAATTCTAAATATTCATATTTACCTAAAGTAAAAATTGTTTATCTGAATTCAACCCCGAAGTGCCCCTAAAAATAACAACAAAGTTTCGAAAAAGTGTTTCGTCTGAAAATATTAAAATAGGTTATTGAGCCATAGAATCCTAAATAATCAACTGAGTCTAATGACACAAACCATAAGGCATTCTAACACTTCTAACTACCTCAAATAATTAAAATCTAACTTCTCACACCATAGTGAGTAATAGCTCTGATTATGCTCACAGACTAAAATCTATGCCATTAGTCGAATCGTGTAAACTTACAGTATTTGACGAGGTTCTTAAAGTCTATAGAAATTCCACCATTGAATTTCTAGCAGACTGTTACACTCCATGCAATCTAACAATTTCTACTATATAAGTTCTCATCAATCTTTCTAGAGAATCTATATTTTTGATGGGTATGAAGTGAGCACTTTTCATCAAACGATCAACTATCACCCATATAGTATTTTTTTCCGGTTGAGGTCCTTGGAAAACCCACTACAAAATCCATCGAGATATCATCCCATTTCCATTTTGGGATTGACAGTGATTGCAATTCACCTGCCGGCTTTTGGTGTTCTACTTTAACTAATTTGCAGACAGAACACTTGTTCACGAACTTTGTTACGTCCTTCTTCATTCCTTCCTACTAGAAATGCTGCTTCAAATCCTTATACATCTTTGTACTACCGAGATGAGCAGTGTAAGGTGTTATGAGCTTCCTTTAGCACCTTTTTCTTTAACTCTTGGTCTGCCGGGATGACCCTTCGGTTCTTGTAATACAAAGTCCCATCCTCTCTGAGATTAAAGTCCATTGGTTCTTTTGACTTCTCAATTTTCCTAATGACTTCCGCAAGTTTACTGTCTTTCTTCTAATGGTATTTCTGTTCTTCCCAATCCAATGGAATGAACTATTGGACTGTGATCAACACAATTTCTTGACTACGGTTCCCGATCAAAAACCCCCTCTTACTGCATAAGAGGGAACTTACTTCTGACGATGGAACAAATGAAACTTCTGATATGCTCATGCAACTTAAAGTATCAACTACCATGTTGGCTTTCCAGGATGGTACTTGATGTCGCACTAATAGTCACTGATTAATTCCAACAATCTTTTCTGCTTCATATTAAGGTTCTTCTGCTTAAATAAATACTTAAGGCTTTTTGTGATCAGTGAAAACTTCACATTTCTCGTCGTACAAGTAGTGTCTCCAAATTTTAAGAGTAAAAAATACTGCATCTAGCTCCAAATTGTGAGTGGGATAATTCTGCTCATGATCCTTCAGTTGACGTGAAACATAAGCAATTACTTTCCCTTCCTGCATCAGCACACATCCAAGTCCTGCTTTAGATGCGTCATTATACACCACTAAAGGCTTAAAGAGGCTCTAGATATAATAGCCTACTAGAAATTTAATAGTGAAATTTTTATTAACTTTAGGAATCTTGTAAAAATTTCATAAGTTTTTACGAATCAAACAATCACATAGATTTTAGTCAGTCAACATAGTTAGTGTTACCACTCACTCTGGTGCCAGATGTGAAGTTTTAATTATTTGAGATAGTTAGAAGTGTCAGAATGCATTATGGTCTGTGCCATTAGACTCAGTTGATTATTTAGGATTGTATGGCCCAATAACCCATTTTCATATTTTTGGACAAAATGCATATTCAAAACTATGTTTTTATTTTTTTGGGGCACTTCGAGGTTGAATTTCGGTGAACGATTTTTATTGTAGATTCATATAAATATTTAAGATTTTTCAGTGCTAAGTTTGTTATTCACTTTTTTGGAATGAGTAGTATTAGACACTTGGCACCATGAGAAACGTTTGATGGATTTGAAGGAATCAAAGTGTGAGATAATGCCACCTAAGCAAAAATCTTATTCCATCCGACTAATCAAATTGTGTCAAACCAAAGAGGATTTCTATCCTAGTAAATCCTATATGGTTGGAATCCAACTAAGAACCCAAAAGTATGGTGGAAATCGAAATCCTAAACGATTTTATCTTAAACCGTAAAGTTGACCTCCAAAACCTAAATGAATCAATTTCTATTAATGTGTTTAATCGCTTGATTAAATTACTTTCAAATGCTATTAATTATTCAAATTTGTGTTAGAACATCATTATCCAACCTTGTTAACCTTGGATATTTAATTGGGCAAAGAGAAATTGGATTTGGATTTGATAGCAATTCAAAACCTCTTAAAACCTGAAATTGAGGCCCATTCGGTTTAGGCCCATTAAAGCCTAGGAATTTGGCTACCTTAGCATTGATTTTTGCTTAAGATATTTCACCCTCCACCTGGCTGACCAGATTTTTTCAAGAGAACCTAGAAGGTTCTTGAAGTGAATGGCTAAAGGATCACCTCATTCTTTCAATTCTACACTCCACCTCGAGAAAATATCTTGAGCTGATTTTTGTATATTTTATTCGGAAGAAAATACCAACACTCGAGCTTCATTTCGGGCTTAATATCTTTTATAACTTGTATAAAATTCCTCTAGCCGCCTTCCAATGTAAATTATCTCTCCTTTACACTTTGCTTTGATAGAACACAAAAGACATTCTCAGACAGTTTTTCTGAACTCTTTTGCAACCTACTTCCAAGTTTCTTTAAGTATAATTTCACAAAGTTTGCTTCATGAAAGGTGTTCCTTGTTGAGTCTAATTTACGTGGATACCTTATTCGTTCCATTTGAAGATCGTTTGATCATCCAAATATTGTTTAAACCCCAGAAAGGTCATTTTGGACAATAAATTAGAAAGTGTGTCATATTTTAGAGTTTTTAACCAAGCTAATGGGTAGATTTTGATCTAAACTTTTTATGGAGTATTTTTAACATGGGTGCATGATTATTGGTTGTGGATTTTTACATGATTAAAAGTTTTGGTAAAAGATTTTCTTAGAATTAAAAACTTTGAAACAGAAAGAAGAAAAACAGTTTCTGTTTTGAGAAAATTTAAATCTTTTATGGTCTAAATCTTATTTCAATGGTTTTGATATTCTTATTTGAAGATCCTAAACCTCTTATATACATGTTATAATGTTGGTTTGAACAATATTTGATGTTAGCTTCAAATATATGAAATTTTATGCAAAGAGATATTTGGATAGGCCAAGTGATGATATTCTTGACTAACTTCATGTTTTGGTTGATTTGTAACCATGTGATCTTGAGTTTAAAGCTTAGATCTGTTTTAGGACACATTTTTAAACCATGTGATGTTTTGGTTTGAAGATCACATCTTTTTAAGACGAAAATTAAGAGGCTGATCTAAACACGTTAAAAACAAGAAAAATCTATTTTTGAACTTAGAAGAAAAATAAAAAAAGTTCAAGTATTGTTTTCGTGATTTTGATGACTTTTTTTCATGATTCAAAATATGATTATTCTTAGAAATATATTTTGAGTATATTAGAAGAAAAAGTTTGATTTTAATCGTGAGTTTTGAAATTTGAAAGAATTGTAACAAAAATCAAGAGAAATAGCCTAAGTACGTTTCGGCCTCTATAGAGTTTTAATGGTTGTATTTAGTTTTAAATTTTTCTGAATTCATATTTGAGTTTAAGACATAAATGACATGACGTATGTAAATTTTGGTAATTTTTAAAATTATGATGTAAAATCCTTAAGTTAGAGGTAAAATAGTCATTTTTTCATATTTCTAATTATTAATGATTAAGTTATAATTTTTAAAAATTACTACTATCAGTTTCTCGTGATTGCGCTTGAGTTCTGTCTAGTATGATATGCGTTGCCTAGTACTACGATCACGACTGTTCACTGTCGAGTACTATGGTAAAGAAGTAAAATCTACCATACTATAATCAAGTTTATGCTAAGTCTGGAAGTCAGATCATGTTCGTGTTAAGTAATGAAGTTGAATCAATTTTTTCTTGTCAATCATAATCCTAAGTGTTAGGATGGAAAAATATCCTAGTGAAACTCTTTTGTTCATGCTGGAGGGTCGTGAAATTCCCTAAATTGACAAATTATAGTCAACAGGTTGTGAATAGAGCCTAACTAGCTGGTCATCGGAGCGCGTCAGGTACTAACGCTGATTAAGCCACATTTCATTTTAATAATTCATAGGGCCACAACAACTGTGGAACATAAAGTATGGGGTCATAGCAATTGTGGTTCATACACTACATGAGACAATAATTGTGACATGTAGAATATATGATGCCATAACAATTGTGAAGTATGTATTAATGTACTCACAGCTAATGTAGATACCTGTGTTGTGATGCAATAATCGACAATGCACATGACTCTAGAGGACCCATGTAGCACCCACATGTTCGTATTTTTCAAATTAAATGAACAAGAATTTAAGTTCATGTTATGTTATGTTCACGTTCATGTTATGTTTCAAGTTCATATCATGTTAAGTCTCATATCAAGTTCATATTAAGCAAGTCAAGTTCAATTCATGTTTCAGTTTAAGTTATGCCGGTTATGTTATGTTGTATATCAAGTTATACTATAATTACTAATGACTTTAATTATGCATTCATGATTTTACTGTCATGCATGTATCATTAACTTGTGTTGGGGTTTTCTGTTAACTTGCTGAGATTTTATTACAAATCTTACAGTGATAATCTTAACTACCATTCCCCCCGGAATGGTACATCTTGTTACAGGACCCAAAGGAGAACATGATTCGACCACCTGAACATGGTCAACTGGGCGACAGTGCGGCTTCAAGGTTAATATAGTAGTTAACTTAAATTACTACTTGTACTATGAAGTTGATCTCCAGTACTCTTTTGATCATAGCCATTTTGGACTAGCGTTATGATCTCAATTGTTTAGTATGTCCTTTTGTATGAAGTATATTTTAAGTATTTGAGATATTTTCAGTTTGGCGCATAGTATTTCTAAAGGGAAAAATTATCTGCTGTGAATATTGCATAATACTATATGCATGTTAGGAANTTGTATGAAGTATATTTTAAGTATTTGAGATATTTTCAGTTTGGCGCATAGTATTTCTAAAGGGAAAAATTATCTGCTGTGAATATTGCATAATACTATATGCATGTTAGGAACATTGCATCATATATGTCATGAATAGGGACAAGTAATCTTGTATTGCATGTCTCAACGCTTCAAATCTCTGTCCGATCTCAAACAGAATTTGGAGGCGTCACATTGACAGTGTAACTACCGATGCAGTCGTAAGTCTTTTCTTCAACTCAAGAAAACTTATTTTGCACTTATTGCTCCAAGCGAACTTTACGTTCTTCTTAGTCAAGGCGGTGAGTGGTCCAAACAAATTGGAGAATCCTTCCACAAACCTCCTATAGTAACCATCCAGTCCTAAGAAACTTCGAATCTCATGCACACCGATCTGTCTTTGCCAGTTCGTTACGACTTCAATCTTGCTCGGGTCCACTACTACTACTCCACCAGAGATCATGTGACCTAAAAACTTCAATTCTTCAAGCCAGAACTTACACTTACTAAGTTTGGCATAAAGCTTTTGGTATGGCCAAAGCCATACTTAGATGATTTTTGTGTTCCTCCTTCCTCTTCGAGTAAATTAGGATGTCATCTATGAATACGACAACAAAACTATCCAAGTAGGGCATGACTATTTTGTTCATCATGTCCATGAATGCGGCTGGAGCATTAGTTAACCCAAAAGGCATTACCAAAAACTCGAAGTGGCCATAGCTTGTCTTAAAGGCCGTTTTCGGCACATCCTATTCCTTAACTTTCAGCTGATGATATTCAGATCTCAAGTCGATCTTTGAAAACACTGCTGCTCTTGCAGTTGGTCCAAAAAATCTTCGATCCTAGGTAACGGATACTTATTTTTAATCGTCACAATGTTCACTCTCTATAGTCTATGCACATCCTCATAGATTAATCTTTCTTCTTCACGAATAGCATAGGTGCTCCCCACGATGAAGAATTGGGGCGCATAAACCCCTTTTCCAAAAGTTCCTCCAACTAAACCTTAACCTCCTTTCAATACGGTAGAGGCCATACGATACGGCACCTTGTGAGTCGAAGTTGTCGCCAGTTCCAACTCTATCTCGAATTCTGCTTCTCTATCCAGTGGTAAACCAGTTAATTCGTCGGCAAAAACTTCAAGAAAGTCTTCAACCCCAGGTATCCCCTGGATTCCTACATTCTACAGTCATCAAAAGAAAAGCCGAGGCTCCATCCTTGATACACTTACTGACTTGTAAAACCGAAATCACTAGTGGGGTGGCTTTATCTGATGCTCTTGCGTAACTCATCATGTTTTCACTTAGGGGTTCAAACACAACTTCTCATTTTTGACATTCTATCTTAGCGTAATGATTGACCAGCCAGTCCATCCACAAAATCCGATCGAACTCCATCTGACTGAATACTAGTAAGTCAGCCTTCAGCGTCCCTCCTTCCAGCTCTACAGGACAATCTTTAACGAAACAGGTACAAGCTACTGTATTTCCGTCATGAATTAACACTACAACTCGTCGTGGTAATAGCTTAATTTGAAAACTATAAATTCGTGCAAACGCTGCAGACATAAGGATTGTGACGTGCCCAAATCGAGTAGTACATAAGCCGTGAACCTTAACAAGTTGACGTTTCCTAATAAAATGTAAAATACAAGACTAGTATTAGTACTAATTCTAACATTCCTATTAACTACAAGGGCATAACCACTAAAAGGAAAATACCAGTGATGATGCCAGCTTCATCAGTTTCAGGTGCGTCAACATTAATATCACCTGGGGTTACTGCATATACACGTGCCGAGATGTGGGGCCTTAGCTTGTGATCACCAACTCCACTACCTTGCGTGGCGCTAGGACAATCTCTGAACATATGTCCAGGTTTCCTGCATCAATAACAGCCTCCAAGACCACTGTGACATTCTCCAGGATGCTGCCTTCCACACTTAGGGCACGACGAATAAAAAGATGGCATTTGTCCTTTGGTCAATATTCCCTTGCTTTTTGTTGGGCTAGAAAATACCTCTTCTTCTCGACACTATTGCTTGCATCAAGTGGCATGGCCCGTTTTCGTTCAGTAAGGTTATGAATCGCCAAACCTCTCTACTCGGCCTTTGCTATCGCGACCACATTTACCAACACTTGGTAATTCTCTATTCTAAGGTAAGCTACTTGACTACGGATCCTAGGCTGCAGTCCTACTTGAAACTTCTGCGCCTGAATCCTTTGAGTAGAAATCAAGTGTGGTGCAAACCTTTCCAACGCCATAAACTTAGCGGCATACTGCTCTACGGTCAAACTACCTTGAGTTAAATACAAGTTTGACCTTGAGTTAAATACGCGAACTCCTGCGCCTTCAGCTGTTTGACAAAATTTGGGAAGAATCTGTTGTCGAACTCTTCCTTGAACCTCTCCTATGTTAGTGCAACCAGACTTCCTAGTTCCCTAACTAGAAGCTGCCTACGTGTATCCCACTATATTCCAACTTCTCCTTGGAATATGTATCCAACATATAGGATCTTTTGGTCCTCGGTAAATCCACAATTCTCGTACGTCCTCTCGAGATCCATAATTCATTTCTTGGCTCTTAATGTCCCTTCATTACCAGAAAAATTGGGTAACGGTTGTAATAGCCCACTAGAAATTTAAAGGTGAAATTTCTATTGACTTTAGGAACCTCGTGAAAACACGAATCGAACAATTGCATAGGTTTTAGTCTGTCAACATAATCTGT
>QEOT01003098.1:29381-49341 GCA_003123785.1 Pterocarya stenoptera
ATTTGGTTGAAATCCAACTGAGAACCCAAAAACTTCGTTGAAATCGAAATCTTAAAAGGTTTTTATCCAAACCATAAAGTTGACCTTCAAAACCTAAATTAATCAATTTCTAACATTGTGTTTAATCGTTTAATTAAATTACTTTCACATGCTATTAATCTTTCAAATTTATGTTTTACCATCATTATTCAATTTTGTTAACCTTGAAAATTTGATTGAACCAAGAGATATTAGATTTGGACTTAGTAGTAATCCAAACTCTCTTAAAATTTCAAAATTTAGGCCCATTAAGGCCCACGAATTTGGTTTTATTGGCATTGCTTCTTGACTAAGTTTTATAGCCCCACTTGGCTGACCAGATCTTTCCAAAAGAGGGCCTAGAAGGTTTTGAAGTAAAAATCTAAAGGGCCACCTCACTCTTTCACTTTTACACTCCACCTTGAGAAAAGATCTTGGGCTAATTTTTGTTTATTGTAATGGGAAGAAAATGACAACACTCAAGTTTTATTTTAGTCCTATCACTTTCAATAACTTGTATAAGAGTCACTCCAGTCCATTTCCCACGAAAAGCAACCCTCATTTACACTTTTTCTTGATAGAACACAGAAGACACTCTCAGGCAGTGTTTTTCTGATTTCTGTTGAAAGCCTGATTCAAAGCTTTTGTAAGTGTTTTCTCACAAAATGTTCTTAATGAAAGTTGTTCATTTTTAAGTCTAGTTTATGTATATATCTTATTTTCTCTATTGGGAGATCATTTGATTCGTCAAAAGTTGTTCAAACTCAAAAAAGGTCATTCTAAGCAATAAACTAGAGTGTTGTAGTTTGAAGTTTTTGACCAAGTTAATCGATAGATCTTGGTCTGAAATTTTTATTGAATACTGTTAACATATGTATATGATTATTTGTTGATGATTTGTTGCATGATTAAAAATTTTGGTTAAAGATTTGCTTAAATCTAGAAACTTAAAAACTGGAAGAGGAAAAACAGTTTCTATTTTGAGAAAGTTTAAATCTTTTATGCTTTAATCATAATCTAATGATTTTGATATTTTTATTTAAGGATCCTAAACCTCTTATATATATGTCAGAATGTTGTTTTGAACATATTTGATAATAGTTTCGTAGATATGAAATTTTATACAATGAAATATTCGGTAAGGCCAAGGTGATGATGTTCTTGTCTAAATTTATGTTTTAGTTATTTTTAACCATGTGATCTTGAGTTTGAAACTTGGATCTATTTTAAGACACATTTTTAAACCATGTAATGTTTTGATTTGAAGATCACATCTTTATAAGCCATGCATTAAGAGGTTGATGAAAATAAGTTAGAAACAAAAATCTATTTTGAACTTAGGTTAGGTCTGGAGGTTTTTTAAAATACAAAATTTCCATCTCATCTCATCATTACAACTTTTTCAAATTTCTACATAAAATATAATAAACAATTCAACTTTTTCAAATCATAAAATAATAATAATATTAAAAAATAATATTTTCTTCAATTTTTAACTTTTATCTCAAACAAAAATTCTCGTCTCAACATCCAAACCTAATCTTAAAAGAAAAATAAAAAAGTTCAAGTATGGTTTTAGTGATTTTGATGCTTTTTATTCATGATTCCAAACATATTATTTTTAAGAATATTTTATGAGTATATTAGAAGAAAAATTTTGGTTTAATTATGAGTTTTGAAATTTGAAAGAATTACAACAAAAATCAAAGAAAATAGCCTATGTAAGATTTCGGCCCCTATAGAATTTTAATGGTTGTATTTAGTTTTAAATTTGTCTGAATTGATATTTAAGTTTTGGAAAAAAATCTACATTAGGTATGTAAATGGTGATTTTTGGAGTTATGATGCAAAATCTTTAAGTTGGATAAAATGGTCATTTTCCTACATGTAAAGGGTAAAATGGTAATTTTACTCTATGTCAATTTTTTTTCCATATTTCTAATTGTTAGTGACTAAGTTCTAACTTTTAGAAATCACTACTTTCAGTTCCTCGTGATCGCACTTGAGTTTTGTCTAAAAAACGTGGAAACTGAAGTAAGTTAGCTTTTAACTTACTATTAGTTTAATGTGTGTGTGATGAATGAAGGAACTACAATATATGTATGTATATTATCATATGTGTCATGTCAAGTCATATAATAATATACATACATAGACTGTAGTTTATTTACTCATCACACATACATATTAAACTGAAAGTAAGTTAAAAGCTAATTTTCATCAGTTTTCACGTTTCTAAGCAAAACTCAAACGCGATAACGAGGAATTAAAAGTAGTGATTTCTAAAATCCAGAACTTAATCACTAACGATTAGAAATATGAAAAATATTAATTTAGAGTAAAATTATCATTTTATCTTCTACAAGTGAAAAAATGATCATTTTACCCATAATTTAAGAATTTTACATCCTAACTCAAAAAATTACCAAAATTTACATGAGGTATGCAAATTTTTTTCTAAACTCAAATATCAATTCAGAAAAATTTAAAACAGAACACAACCATAAAAACTCTATAGGTTCTGAAACTTACATACGCTATTTCCCTTGATTTTTGTTGCAATTCTTTCAAATTTTAAAACTCACGATTAAGCCAAAAAGTTTCTTCTAATATACTCATAACATATTCCTAAGAATAATCATATTTTGAATCATGAACAAAAATCATCAAAATCACTTACATCAATACTTGAAATTTTCGGTTTCTTTCTAAGTTCAAAAACAGATTTTTGCTCAACTTTTTGATCCATGACTTATAAGATGTGATTTTCAAATCAAAATATCACATGGTTTAAAAATGTGTCCTAAAAAGATCTAAGCTTTAAACTCAAGATCACATAGTTAAAAATCATTCAAAACATGGATTTAGCTATGGACATCAATTATTTGACCTATCCGAATATCTCATTGAATACAAATTCATATCTTTGAATACAACATGAAATATCAGCAATCTATTATTCTAACGTGTATATAAGAGGCTTAAAATCCTCCAATAAAATTATCAAAGCCATTGGAATAGGTTTAAATCACAAAAGATCCAAACTTTCTTAAAACAGAAACTGTTTTTCCTCTTATAGTTTCTAAATTTCTAGATCTAAGAAAATATTTCATCAAAACCTTTAATCATGGAACAAATCCTCAACCAATAATCATATACACATGTTAACAATACGCCATAAAAATTTTGGACCAAGATTTATTCATTTGCTTGGTAAAAAATTCCAAAATATAACACAATCTCCATTTTATTGTTCATAATGACCTTTTTGGGATTTAAACAATATTTGATTGATAAAACGATCTTCAAACTTAACAAATAAGGTATCAATGTAAACTAGACTCACAAATGAACAACTTTAATGAAAGAAACTTTGTGAGAAAATACTTACAAGAACTTTGAATCAGGACTTCAAAAGAGCTTATAAAAGCTTCCCGAGAGTGTCTTTTGTGTTCTTTTAAAGAAAACGATAAAGAAGAGATGATTTGCGTGGGAAGTGGGATGTAGGGTTTCTTATATAAATTATAGAAGATGATAAGGCTGAAATGAAACTTGAGTGTTGGCATTTTCTACCCAATAAATATACAAAAATCAACCCAAGATATTTCCTTTAGGTGGAGTGTAGAATGGAAAGAGTGAGGTGCTTTGTAACCCTTCACTTCAAGTACCCTCTAAGTCTAGGCCCTCTTGAGCAAATCTAATCAGCAATGTGGGAGTACAATTACTTAGCCAAGAAGCAATGCTAAGGTGACCAAATTTGTAGGCTCTATAGGTCTTAAGCCGAATAGGCCTCAATTTCGAGTTTTAAGAGTGTTTAGGTTGCTATCAAGCCCAAATCTAATTTCTCTTGGCCCAATCAAATATCCAAATTTAAAAAGTTTGAATAATGATGCCATAATATAAATTTGAAAGATTAATAGCATGTGGAAGAAATTTAATCAAGTGATTAAACACAATGCTAGAAACCGATTCAGTTAGGTTTTGAAGGTCAACTTTAGGGTTTTGATAAGAGTCGTTTAAGATTTCGGTTTCCACCATACTTTTGAGTTCTTAGTTAGATTTCAATCATATATGGTTTTATTAGGATGTAAATCCTCTTCGGTTTGGACAATTTGATTAGTTGGATGTAATAATGTTTTTCGTAGGTAATATAATCTCACACCTTAATTCCTTTAAATCCATCAAACGTTCCTCATGGTGCCAAGTGTCTAATACTATTCACTNTCGTTTAAGATTTCGGTTTCCACCATACTTTTGAGTTCTTAGTTAGATTTCAATCATATATGGTTTTATTAGGATGTAAATCCTCTTCGGTTTGGACAATTTGATTGGTTGGATGTAATAATGTTTTTCGTAGGTAATATAATCTCACACCTTAATTCCTTTAAATCCATCAAACGTTCCTCATGGTGCCAAGTGTCTAATACTATTCACAATGTGTGGCTGAGATCTTGCCAAGTGTCCAAATAAAACTTCTCTAACCTTATTTAGATATTCCACACTATGATTGTGAAAACACTACATTAAGTGCGCTTATTGAGGTTACTATTCACTATGAAAAAGTGCACAATAAACTTAGTATTGAAAAATTTTAAATATTCATATTAACCTACAGTGAAAATTGTTTATTAAAATTCAACCTCGAAGTGCCACTAAAAATAATTTCACAGTTTTAAATAGGCGTTTAGTCCGAAAATATGAAAATGAACTTATTGCGCCATAAAATCTTAAATGATCGACTATGTCTAATGGAGCAGACCATAATGTACTTCTAACGATCTCAAATAATTAAAATCGTTCTTTTGGCATCATAGTGAGTAATAACATTGACTATGTTGACATATTAAAACCTATATGATTGGTTGATTCGTGAAAACTTATAAGATTTTTACAAGATTCCTAAAACTAATAGAAATTTCATCAGTGAATTTCTAGCAAGATGTTACAATCCAAACCTTCCCTAAAATTCTTGATTTCTATGTGCTCCTCAATTTCTATGCAATCATTTTCAAAATTATTAGTTAACCATTAAAATCTCTAAAAACTTCTCATTTAATCCTATAAATTATAGAAATTTCCATTTTCTCCCTTATTCTATTTAATTACAATCTTCCATTAGCTTTTCATTATTTATATTTTAATCCCTAAACTAACCAAAATTTTAATTTAAATCATTAAAATATATTTTATATTATTTCTTATTTAAGTTTCAACTTTACCCCTACCCTTAGGTTGAACTACAATTTTGCGAACTCTCTTATCAATTGTAATTTAGTTCCTATGCTAAAGTTACATTTTAAACTATAGTTCTACTATTTATCACCAAAATCATTTTCTTCATAAACTTCACTCACTCATAAACTTATTTTTATTAAAAACTCATATTAACACCTTAATACATTCTAAAACCCTAATTAAATTTCACAGTTCATATAGATTTTGTTACATATTAATTTTCCAAGAACTTTCACGATTCATTTTAAATCAAAATTAATGTACCAGATTACTGATTTCATCATTCTTTTAAAGTTTTATAAAAAAAAAAAAAAAAAATTCAAAACCCCTAACTACCTATAAATCTTCTATAATTGCAATTTTACCCCAAATTAAATTTATACACACAATTTAACCTCAAATATTATTTTTTATCCATTTAAATAAATGATTTATTAACTAAAAACCCAAAACTTTAAAATTAAAGCCCTAACCGAAACCCTAAACTCTCTCTTCAAAATTATCATTTCAATTCTTCATCAGCATTTCAACCCCAAACACCTCAAATCTCATCCCACCATCATCATAAATACACAAACTACACAAAATAAATTAACCCAAGTTTTACATAGCAAAACCAAGATCCCTGACCCATTTTTCCCAAAATTCACACATATAATCATCTATAATCACGACTAACATGAGTACTATAAATTACAAATTTACATAAATTTAGAAGCATAGAAAACTTACCAGTTTAAGTTCTCAAAGCTTGCGAAATATTCTGCTCGACGTTTTTAGGTCGTTATACATGATGTTGGAGGATATGGGTTAAATGGCAGGTGAAAATTAAAAAATTAAAAAATTAACAAGGGATTTGCAGACCTGAAATTGAGGGAGAAGAAATGAAGGGTAAAGAAGAAGAAGAAGAAGAAGAAGAAGAGGAGGATGAAAATGGAAGCTACGGGTAAGGACAAAGAAACAGGGAACAAAAGTCAAGTTTGGTCTTTCATGGGACATGTGTCAAACGGAGGGAACTCAATTCCTACGTACTCAGAAATATCTCGTATACACATAAATATCTAATCTTAAAATATATAATATTAAAAAATAATATTTTAAAAACTTAAAATATAATATATAATAAATAATTTAATTTTTAAAAATTTAAAATATGATAATATTAAAAAATAATATTTTATTCAATTCATCTCATCTTCAAGCAAACTCTTAATTTATTAAAAGAGTAATTCTACATAGAAGTTATTGTAACGGTACACTCGTTGCACTCACTGTGTAGCTGTCGTTAGATTTTTTTTTTATCTTCTCTATGTGTAGTCTAAATAATGCCACATCATGTATGTAAAATGATTTTTCCAAACAGTAACTTTTATCTATATTTATTCTTATTAAAAATATATCGCGTATTAGGGATACTTTGGAGCAACCCAGCATCATTCTATTTTTTGTAGCTCAAAGGGCTGTGTCGCATGCTTGAGGGCGTACAAATGGCATATTTTTTTGTTCTTTTATTTTTAATATCTAAATATTGATTTATATTTTGTGTTACGTCCTAATTTTATTGATTTATATGTCTATATTATTTGAATAATTGTATTTTAAACCTCTATGACACCCATAAGTGAGATAATTTAATTCAAAAGATAATTTTAAAATATGAATCTTATAAATTAAATTATATCAAAATTTTAAAATACCATTTCTATTTTTAATCCAATTTCATTGTTATATATTTTTTTTACTTTTTTTTTTCTTGTTTTTAGGAAACGGCCTAAAATTTTTATTTTTTATTTTTGAAAATTAATGATATTTTTGGATGGTATATGCTTCAACTCTGCTGCTAAACAGATGTCAAAAAAAAAAAAAAAATCCTCTGCTGCTAAACAGCGCTGTCTCTGTCGTATGGCCTCACAATATATGCAGCCACAGTTGAAATTTTTCTCATCCTTTCCCAGACAGTTCGGCCTCCCATTCCGAGCCCACGGTCCGTCAATTCCAACCAGAAGCCAAGCAAGAGGCATGGACTCCATCCTTCTCCCGGAACCTCTAGCCGTCGGTAACCCCCGCGCCTCCGCCGTGGCTTACCGCTCATTCAGTTACCACGTGCCATGCCCTCTCCTATTGCCTCCCGAGAGGAGACTTCTGAAGGTGCCCACCCATCGCTTACTGGGTTTCCGGAGGTCCTTGGCTCTCGCCGCCACTGGCAACTTGATGGCTAATTCCGTACCCGTACGTTATCTTCTTCCTTGTTCGCCTCTCTAATCTGTTTTTTGGGTTTTATTAACGAGTCTTTATGAAGAATAGTATTCGCCTCGTAATCTTTTTTTGAATCTCGTTTTTTTTTAATGCTTTTTTGTATAGCTGTAGGAAATGGGGTCCGGTTTCATCTACAAAATTCCACTCTTAAGAGACCCAAAAATACATCGTAAATTGTAAGAAGGGCATTAAGTAATTAGAAGTTGCGGTACATTATGATTCATATTGTTTGCAACAGATTTTCAGTGGCAAGTTAGCACAAATTAGTGGCGAGGAGGCTAGTAGTCGTCTAGTCGAAAGTTTTGAATAAGAAGTATATAATAAGTTAGGTATTTGCATGCTCAACCTTTTTGCTAATGGTGGAACAGAAGAACAAGTATGATTTGGATGAGTATATGATGATTTCCATGACCTTATCTTCTTCTACGTTGACTTGTTAACATTCAGCCAAGAAGTGGAGTATACACCGTTGGTGATTTTATGACAGGAAGAGAAGAATTGCTTGTGGTAAAGCCTACGACAACAGTGGATGAAGGTAGTTTGTTATCCCTGGATTTACAACTCGTCCTATGAAAACTTTTTAATCTCCTAATTTATGAGCCTTCATGCCAACAGCGCTGGACGCTCTTGTAGAAAACAGAATCACTGGCTTTCCCGTCATTGATGATGACTGGAAGTTGGTAAGATGTGCTGACCCCTTCACAAATCATTTATGTATTTTCGTCTTTGGATATAATGGCTTACCTGATTTATGGGTTTTGGATGTATTTTAATGTCCAGTATCAGACATTGCAAATGATTCTAATTCCATATGAGCGTATATTCTAATTATTGAGGACATTTTGAGTTGAAGTAGAAGAACTAGATATTCTAACTGTTCCCACAGGTTCCCAAATCCGAGTGTCACTTCGCTTCTCATCTCTTCAAAAGAAAAAATGAATTGTTGAAAAAGAAATTTCGCCTACTTCCCTGAGATAGAGAACTTTCCTTCAATTTGTTCATCATAATGTCAAATTGCTACACTCAAACAAATATCCAGATTCCAAATCAATATATAAATTGTCTCATGCTGTTTTGTCTGTACTCATGCATCCGGAGTTAATTTCAGTTTCTTGACTTCTCTGTATTTTCTTTTGCAAATGCACATTGTATGAATGACGTGATGTGGGTTGGTAGAACATATCCTGGAATGATTTTTGAATGTTCTCTTAAAACGCAGGTCGGTCTTGTTTCAGATTATGACTTATTGGCATTGGACTCCATATTAGGTTAATTTCCATCCTATATTCTGCCTTTTTAATGTTTCTAAGAAATATTTGTTGGTGTTATTCATTTGTATAAAAGCACTCTTTTAGCATTCACATTGACTTATGCATAAGCATATGCAAAGTCATATTTGCATAATATGAGCTTAAACTCTTCCACATTGGATTATGCATCTCTATATTTTTGCATAGTTATGAATAGTATCTATACAAATTTAGAGATCCACTATTCACTATTCAAATGTTATTTTACTAATTATTTTTCTCTCCTCCCACTCTCTCTCACAATCCTTTCCTCTTCTCCCTCCCTCAACAACACAACAAGCCTTCACCTGCATATTCATTTTATTATTATAATATATTATATATATTTTTTATTTTATTATATTTTTAATATAATATATATAATTATTTTAGAAAAAAAATTAATAATAATAAAATAATATTTTTTTATTATTTTGTCTCAAATATGCATAAGTCAATGTGAAAGTTTTGCTTGAATGACAAAATGGATATGCAAAAGAGGTGATTTTGCATATGCATATGCATAGACTAATGCTAATTTAAGAGACTTATAGTTGCTAGACTTGAACTAATTATCCTGTACAAGCGAAACTGTTGGCTTTAAATCAAGATATCAAAGGGATTGACCCAAGTGGTGAAAGCCTTGGTCTTGGGGTATCACTTCCTTCAAGGTCCAAGGTTCAACACCTTATGGGTGCAAACAATCCTTTAGGGCCACACCTCGTGCTGAAAAGCCAAAAATTTAACCAGTTCCGTGTAGGGAAACTTCCGAGGGTGAGGTGCACGGAACCAGGGTTTACTTTGTAGGGGTGGGTCCAAAAGACCCTACCTTGGAGAGGTTCCTTGACATAAAATTAAAAAAAAAAAAAAATCAAGATATCCGATTTGGTGGAATTTATTATTTTTTCATCGTTTTTTTTTTTTTTTTTTTTTATATGAATTTGTTAATTGCAAGAAGAGAGAAGTTTTTGCTGTTCTACAATGCTTAAATTAAATGCATCACTGGTTTTTGGAAGTGACATCTCCTTGCGCCTCACACAACGATGGAAGATAGGACATTGGTTCAAACTTAGTACAAACGAGTTAATATTTCATCAGTAGATGATCATGCGAAGTGTTGTCATAACATTTCTATTTCTTCTTTGTTGCCACTTAGAACTTGTTTTTCATACTCACTAATTAAAGCCACAAAAGCATAAACCATGTTGACTATATTACTTTTCTGAATGAAACTCTTTTTTGAAGAATAATTTGAACTTCTAGACTTCAATTTATGTGGTGTGAGAGGAAAATGATGTGAATGCATGATTTGTATTGTCTTCTTTAGACAATTTGTACTGTTAGTTTCTTACATGATGGGATTCGATATTTTAAATTAGGTGGCATGCCAAACGACACCAGCTTGTTTCCTGAAGTTGACAGCTCTTGGAAAGTATGGAGAGCCTTCCCGCTCTTAAAATGAATTTATATATTCATGGTTACCCTTTTCTCACCTTTATTTTACATATGTGGTCTGATGAAGATTCTGTTTTCAAACCATTATTGTTTATAGTATATCCCAATACAGTGAATAATAAGGGCAGAAGAAAATAGGGGCAAAATCATTATTAATTTGCAGAAGAGATTTTTTTCCTCGTCTCTTGGATGGACACAGTTCCTCAGAGCTGCAACCATACGCATAGAGAGAACTGTCCAGTGGATTGTGTGGGGCTGATTCTATGGTTGAGTAAAAATTGCCACCCCTTGCCTCAACCATTGTAGCTGGGCATATTTATATAGGAGTAGCTATGTATTACACTCCTATCCCACTTTTATCCCACTTTGTAGATGTGACACTTTTCATAACCCTTGGTTTATCTCTTATTTTGAAATGAAAATCAAAGGTTGATGGATAATGTACTTCATCATAATGGGATAAGAGTGGGATGATTTTTCATTTATATAGTGACGGCAAACTGGTTGAATTATGCCCCAAGGATTCCATGGCTCCAAGATGATCATTTGTGGGGCACAAATTATCTGCCTATTTCTGTATGTTATTTTGGCTTTCACATTTAGTGGCTTTACCCTATACTTAGAAAGTGGTTTTTTGTTTAGGTTCTTTTTTGGTCTTCTTTCAGCACATTTTACATTTCACTTCTAGAGAAAGGGGGGTTGATTCACTCGTGTGGATCATAACACGATAAACGTTAAAAAAAGAAGAAGAAGAAGAAGAGAGAGAATCTGCTTTTCAACTCAACCAAACCCTAACTTGGTAGTTCCTTATATTTTAACTATTTAGGCTTTACCTTCAAGATCCGTAACTTTCATTTATCTGTCACATTCAAGTGTTATCTGACCATGTTGACCACCATAGTTCTGGGTTTTCTTGAATCTTTTGGGCGGCCTTACACTTAATTGAAATAATTCCTCCCTATTGCCGTGCATCTTTTGGATTCGGTATATGAATTCCATCAGTCATTCTCCCCTCAACTCGTCCTCATTGCTCAATTGCTTTTATACTTAAACACTTCTAGCCCCATGAGCTGGAATCCCAATCCAAAGTACTTCAGCTCTTTCTGTGCCCACTTTGTTTAGTACCTCTACTGCTGTGATTCGTCTTGTCTAAATTTTGAGTCCCTTGTACCTTACGGGTTCAGAGCAATGTGGTGAAGCATTATGATACGATGACCTTATTAAAGAAGTGCAAGATGCAATCTAGATGTGTACAAAATTGGGAAAGCAGCATGTTTTGTGTCTGTCATTCTAGTTGCTAAGTGGTTGATAAATTATCTTTGGAGTACTGGTTAAAATATTTTTTTCATTTCTTTCCTTGTAATAGTTAGATTTTCCAACCTAGGGATTCTCTAATTGCATATATATCACTGCAGACTTTTAATGCGGTACAGAAATTGCTCAGTAAAAACAATGGTAAGTTGGTTGGTGATTTGATGACGCCAGCCCCAGTTGTAGTTCGTGAAACCACTAATCTTGAGGACGCTGCCAGGTTCTTTTCTCTGTTTGCACTTTCTCCACTTCCTTTACTACTGCTTCTTCCAGCTTTCTGAATAGCTGCAGCTAGAATGACAATTCTGAGACGGTTTATCAAATTTAGGATATTGCTGGAGACAAAATATCGTCGGCTTCCAGTTGTAGATGCCGATGGTAAGCTGGTAAGTAATTTCCCTTTGAATATCACCCTTATATCTTTGCCATGCTGTCTACCGCTTCTTAATTACCGNTTGAGGACGCTGCCAGGTTCTTTTCTCTGTTTGCACTTTCTCCACTTCCTTTACTACTGCTTCTTCCAGCTTTCTGAATAGCTGCAGCTAGAATGACAATTCTGAGACGGTTTATCAAATTTAGGATATTGCTGGAGACAAAATATCGTCGGCTTCCAGTTGTAGATGCCGATGGTAAGCTGGTAAGTAATTTCCCTTTGAATATCACCCTTATATCTTTGCCATGCTTGCTGTTTACCGCTTTCTTAATTACCCGCTTTGTATAACCTGCAGGTTGGGATTATCACCAGAGGAAATGTAGTTGGAGCTGCTCTTAAGATAAAACGTGCTAGTGAAATGAAGGCATAGAATTTAGCTGTGGTATGAATCTGAGGCTGCCGATTTGGCAAGCAGGAATGATTCTATTCATACAAGCTCTTGAGACTGTTGCGAGGGAGGTCAGAGGATCTCAGCTTCATTCTATATACAAATTTTTGGCTTATATATGTATAAGAACACTGACGTGATTGTTATACGTAATTACCAAGACCAAGGTTGTTGAGGTACCAACAATTGTTCTGAATTTCTCCCCCCCAACACTGCTGAGAGAGAGGTCAGAGGATCTCAGCTTCTTTCTATTGTACAATTTTGGCTTGTATATGTATAAAAACACTGATGTTATGGTTATTCTGAGGTACCAACAATTGTCCTGAAATTCCCCCCTGCAATAGAGAAAACATGACCAGGAAATCAAGAATTATTGTCACCAGTGAAAATGACTTCAAAAATATCGATGCCATTGAATGTGTCCAAACGTGTAAAGCCCGTCTTCAATACAATAACTTGAGTTTAACTTTATTTTTTATTTAAATTATGATCGATTATTAAAACTTGAATAACTTTATATTTATTATTTTTATAGATAAATGAAAATATTTTTAATATTTAAAGAGATTAGAGAAAAGTTTGTCCTAATAACTAAACAGGATATTTAATTTCTTATAAATATAATTTTGTGCGTTTACAATTTACAACTTTGAGCAAGCTTAAAATCGCCCTAATATGTTGTTCTTGAATATAAAATTCTCGATAAAAAAGTACCCACCGTTCACTGGAAGTTGCTTCATTTATACCCTTATATAANCGCTTTGTATAACCTGCAGGTTGGGATTATCACCAGAGGAAATGTAGTTGGAGCTGCTCTTAAGATAAAACGTGCTAGTGAAATGAAGGCATAGAATTTAGCTGTGTGGTATGAATCCGAGGCTGCCGATTTGGCAAGCAGGAATGATTCTATTCATACAAGCTCTTGAGACTGTTGCGAGGGAGGTCAGAGGATCTCAGCTTCATTCTATATACAAATTTTTGGCTTATATATGTATAAGAACACTGACGTGATTGTTATACGTAATTACCAAGACCAAGGTTGTTGAGGTACCAACAATTGTTCTGAATTTCTCCCCCCCAACACTGCTGAGAGAGAGGTCAGAGGATCTCAGCTTCTTTCTATTGTACAATTTTGGCTTGTATATGTATAAAAACACTGATGTTATGGTTATTCTGAGGTACCAACAATTGTCCTGAAATTCCCCCCTGCAATAGAGAAAACATGACCAGGAAATCAAGAATTATTGTCACCAGTGAAAATGACTTCAAAAATATCGATGCCATTGAATGTGTCCAAACGTGTAAAGCCCGTGTTCAATACAATAACTTGAGTTTAACTTTATTTTTTATTTAAATTATGATCGATTATTAAAACTTGAATAACTTTATATTTATTATTTTTATAGATAAATGAAAATATTTTTAATATTTAAAGAGATTAGAGAAAAGTTTGTCCTAATAACTAAACAGGATATTTAATTTCTTATAAATATAATTTTGTGCGTTTACAATTTACAACTTTGAGCAAGCTTAAAATCGCCCTAATATGTTGTTCTTGAATATAAAATTCTCGATAAAAAAGTACCCACCGTTCACTGGAAGTTGCTTCATTTATACCCTTATATAACAAGTTTCAATTAAGCCTTAGCCATTTCGACGATTGATGATGCTACTACTATGATTTGGAATCATTATTTCCAGAATTTAATGGTAAAATTTTTTTTTTTTTTTTTTTCATTTTGAAATGGATAATATGCATAAAAAGTACGGGATATTTTAGCCATTTCACATTATCTTGACAAATGAATGCCAAAATGTATCATGTTACGATCCATTTTATTTAAAATTAAGATATATGTCCTATAAAGTGAGTTATAAAATATTTATTAAACATTTTATAATGCTTGAAAAAATCATAGGGATAATTCTAAAGTGAGTTCATTTCTGTATCTTTTTGAAATTAAAAAAAAAAAAATTTTCTGATAAGTATTTGGAATAGGAAATTGTGAACTCTGAGTTTACTCAAAATTATCCTTAAATCAATAAAATATAGAGCTTAGTGTAAATCCACCGATAAAACAAGCCATCCCAGCAGTTTTTGGACTGATGATCGTCCTTCTACAGTAAATACATATTATAGATCTGCACCCCCACAGTTTCCTATGGTGAAAGAATCTTGTTAAATAATTTGATAATATCTCAAAAGCAGGTATGAACCGCTAATTAGGGAGTAATCCTCTTGTCCTCTAATGGAAAAGGCATAGAAAACATCGACTAAACATGGATTAACAGCCAAATCAGTCGAGTCAAACAACCTTTTCATCGGAACTGGGATCTGGGTGTAACCAACCCTCTTTAAGCAAGCCAAGCAGCTTGCTAATTTTCCATTGTTAAAAGCACATATTTTTTGGTCATTTTCATAGCCATCTTACATATATAATACTTATATGAGAGATGACTAAGAAATAAACCCCACCGACCAAAAGTTGCAGGGCATGAGACTAGGGGTGGGCAGCGGGGGCATGCAGGGGCGGGGCTGCATGGAACACCCCTAGCTGGGTCGGGACAGGGTTGGAAACCCATGCAGGTAGCACCCCTAAGGGTATCATCATATAACCAGCACAGCACTCTCTCTCTCTCTCTCTCTCTCTCTCTCTGGGTTACCCCACACAGATCATAATCAGCTACATTGCAGAAGCAGAAAATACCTAACTCTTTAAAAATCTTTATCACTTTTAGTACTTGTCAACTTTAGTGGTTAGCAGCAATTAACATGGTTCTTCGCGACCAACTGCTGTCTATGCAGTGTAGTGGAGGCCACTCCTGTTTTGCCTCCCCTCACTCATACACATACACACTCCTACTTTTACCTTCTTCCCAAGTATCCTTTTTTTTGAACTTTCCTAATTCCCACCAACAAGTTCTATCTCACTCAACTCCATTCATAAACTACAGATAAGACTCCAAAAATGAAATAAAATAACTCCAAACATGCTAATAATTAAGAAGGTAAAGGTAATATACATTTCCCACTTTTTACAAAGGCCAAAATTTCTTTTGATTAGAGAATAATAATAGTAACATAAGTTAAAGGAAAAGAAAATAGCAGCTAAGACAAAATGTACAGAGAAGTACTAAGTACTAACAGTAGCAGAGGCCTTCACATTAAAGAAGAGATGGTCTTTCTCCTCTAGTTCCTCTCCCAATCCCCGTCCGAATCATCCGGGTCGGGCACCTTATTCAAGTCGACACGTTCCACAAACCCACCACAAGAATTAAACTTGTTCGTCGCCGCCGCCGCCGCCGCCGCCGATGCATGCTGATGATGAAGACGATGATGCAGAGCCGTCTCGAGCGCGTCGACTTGCGCTCCGACCTCGGTCGCCTTCTTCCTTATGGAAGCCGCAGACAAGTCACCGCTCCCGATCGCTTCACCGGAGGCCAAGAACTCTGGGAAATTGAGGCGAGCGGAGGGTCCCCTGAGATAAAATACGGCGGTGTCGTAGGCTCGAGCGGCAGCGACGGGGGTGGAGTAGGAGCCGAGCCAGATCCTGGAGCGCTTATTGGGCTCCCTAATCTCGGCCACCCACTTGCCCCACTTCCTCATCCTTATCCCCTTGTACCGTTTCTCGCACATCTCGACAACCCCTCTCTTCCTCCTCGTCTCCCCTCTCTCTCCTCCAACACCACCTTCCATCTCTGCAAATCTCTTCCGAAGCACCTCTGTCTTTCTACCAAAATCGACTCGTGAATTATAGAGGGAGAAGGTGAATCTTCATGAAAATCTAAAAACTAAACGAGTAAAAGACACGGCAGTGCCATTTCTTGAGAAGGACCGAACACGAGAGGTTTTATTTCATGCGACGGAGGTTGTCATCTGGGTAAGCCTCCACGTTGTTTTAACTCTTCCAAAGGGAAAAAAACAAAATAAATTAAGGAGGGTACAAAATTCACCGACAAATGCTCCGTGCCTTTTTCTTATTCTTCTTTTTTGAGTGAGTAATGGTAGATACATTTCTCCAATAAATTGTTTAGAAAAAAAGTAAAATTTATTATTAAAAAATTAATTAATTTTTATAAATTCTTATTTTTTAAAATAATTATATAATGTTTATATATTTACGATTGTAACTATTATTACTTATATAATTATTCTATTTTTAAATTGATCGTAAAGCACATCAACTAAGTCATTTAAATGATGATATTTAATTTAAAAAATTTAAATTTTAAAATTTATTTTTTATATTAAATTATATCATATAAACACAATATTAAACGTGCTTGAGAATAGATTTTTTTATAATAGATTTTTAAATTTTAAATGTTGTAAATTAAATATTATTAAGTCAGTAGTGTCACATTATAGATGATGTGTCACCCACAGCGACTTGTAACTATAATTTTTTTTTTCCCCTCTTTTCTCCTATAATTGGAAGAAGAATCTTGCTTGCAAGCGGCTATGAGAGCATACCGCGTTCCACAACTCTGACATGAAATAACTTAATTTGCAAGATAAATTTAGAATTAAATTTTTTGCAACTCATATTTTAATATTTTTAGCGGTGGACACTGAAGATTTCGTTGTATAATAATTATAAATTATATTTTAATAATATATTATTTTTACAATTTAATATATCACATTAAACCATATTAGTGTTTAAATTTTTTTGAGAAGAATTTGATATTTGTTGGAAAAATATATCTTTATTTTTTATATTTTATAGTAAAACAAAAATGAATAATAAAGTATCCATCGTTTCTGTTTGGGCTCTATTTGGCAACAAGGGGGAAAAAAGAATCTTGTATATAGTTTTTGTAAAAAGAAACTTAAAAAAGATCAAAACTTCATTTAATTATAATAAAAAATTATATTCTCAAATCAATATATAAAACATATTTAATGAAATATTTATATGATATAATTTGATTTAGAAAATTAATTTTTAAATTTGAATCTTATAAATCAAAATTTATAATTTAAGTGACGTTGATGATGTACTTTACACATCCACTTAAAAATAAAAGAGTTTTGCTATATACAAATAAATTTACATACCAATCTACGTATTAATACTGTTACTTTCATATTCTAAATTTAAATTAGCATTATTTTCAATAAAATCTACTTTCTGACCAATCATATTGAATGAGTGCGCGTATTAATACACATAATCGCTTACAATTAGAGTTTTTCAAAATTAAAATAACTCTATTATAATTTATGTCATCCCAACTATATAACCTTGTACAAAATCTACCGCTATTAAAATTTTAAAATAAAAATCTATTTATCATATTTTTATCATTATTACCTCTACATGCCTTACACACGAATCATTATATGTAAATAATAAATAATTTTCACTCATTTAAAAAGACAATGAAGTAATGAAAGGATGATTACTCAAACAAAATATCAAAGGAAAATATATGTAACACATCCATCAGCCTATGTCACTTTGAAATGATCAAAAGAGAAAGTGGTAGGTAGTAATTGGTCGGTGGATGGATTCCGTTAGGAATTGACTTTCCATCTGCGCACGCAATTACCGATTTGAGGGATATATAAATATATATATATATATATAAAAGCAATGTTACCTACCATCCTTATTTAGAGAATACATTATAAATTTAATTAATTTTATCTTTAATTTTTTAAAAAATTATAATAATATTTTTTTTATTTAATAAAAGATTTGCACATACAATCTTTAAATGAAGACTATAAATAGAATTTCTCTTTATATATATATAAACTCTATATGCATATGTTTTTATATATTTTTTATGTACTTTATTGATGTGATTGACTGTATAATTTTTTTAATATAAAATGACTGATTTAACTAATCATATTAATGAATTAGTATATAAAGAGTACGTAAAATTGACTGTATATATTGATATTTCGAATTTGTTTGTGGCCTATTATATACTGAGTCAAGCTCGGAAGCCAATCATAATAAATTTTATTTAGGGGGTAGAGGGGGCCTAATTAAGCTCCCAAATGCATGTCTCTTACGTATAAGAGAGGTTGATTTTCCCCTTTTTCATCCATTTATAAGTTAAAATTTTAGGTTTAAGGTCATCCCCTTGAGTACTTACTGTGAACTTCTGGTTTCAACACAATACAAAAGAAATATAACCATTCTATGAAAAAATATGAAAAATTCACCTTTTTTTTAATTATTTTTTTATAGAACCCATATTTTTATATAAATTTTATAGAAGATTTATACATTTAGAACTTGTACCTAACATTACACGAGACAACAAAATGTTAATATGAATTGAGTTTGGCGGCCGCAGATTCCGCATAATTTTATGAAAAGGGAGCTGGTAGTACTTAATTATTGTGAATTTGGATTTATAAAAAATAATGTCTTTAGTGATATAGGCAAGCTTTTGAGAATATATAAATATATATATTTATAAATATATATATTCTCACAACAAATTAATTAATATTGTTTTTCATGAGTAGATCACATTAATTGTGGTTGCATGCAGGATGTAAACAGTGAAGAGTGGAATATATATAGATCAAGGCCCGTACGTAGAGATTGTGATGATCATGATCTGCTGGACTGCTAGCTTGTCGTTTTTCATGAGAAAAATATTATAAATTCACCACAGATTAATGCATGGACATTCACTTGCTTAAGCGCGTTGCGTGAAGTTGGGGAGCAAAACAAACGAAGGAACATGATGATCATGGTAGTACTGTTGTGTTGTATATATAATATATGCATGCATGTGGAGATCAAGACTCCCAACACTAACAAGAAAGGCATGCATGCAAAACTTAAATGGTTACATACGTGCGTACAATTCAATAATGAAGATCTCAGACCGTACCTGCATTTTTTTTTCTAAGCAACCAAGTTCATACATAAACTAATAGATTACACGAGACTAAATTCAATGGGGGTGGATCGAGTCTCCAACAATCATTTCAGAACAAACAAATGCAGCACAAGTATAATAAGAAAAGAATGATCTAGAGTAAAAAATTGACTCACATCCATTATCTACTAAGAAGAGGCCACTTGAAGCGGTTTTAGCGTAGACTGATAAATAAATTGTAAGCTTGCAACTAAAAGTCACAGTAAATCGATGTGTATTGCATCTTATTTGTTTGGACGAAGATTTCTATGACCACTTTGTCTTGATTATCAATTAGGAAAAGCGGGAAACATAAGAACGTAGCAACCGAAGAATGCATCGATACATCGGCATAGGACCTTCATTGATTGTAGAGGCGCGTGTGGTTCATGCGCTACTCTAGGAAATAAGGGGGTGGTCAAATCTTAGAGATTTGAAGCCATTGATCCCAGTGGTGCCGCATGAGACGGTTGCATATTCTCCCTAGTGCGATGTCGCATGAAACTCAGTACTCGCAGTATGAGCCGCGCATGAGACTCATGAGCCACTCTTTTGATCAGGTTTCTTCAACCGTTCGATAGATTAGTAGCTAGAGAGTCTACTGGCTAGGAGCGTAGTAGTCGTAGGAAGCCAGTAGGTAGTAGATTGGTACATCTTCTCTGGAGATAGAAAAAAGATCTT